>KQ997009.1:55263-70895 GCA_001598015.1 Dorcoceras hygrometricum | reverse complement strand
TTTTTTTTTTTTTAATTAGTTGTAATTTTCGGGTTTTCACACTTTGGACCAGCTCGTATAACCACACCAGCAAGCTTCTAAGTTGAAACTCTCATTCAATACGTCCAGTGCACACCGAACTGAGACAGTCCTTTCACCAACTCTAATCAGCTTACACTTCTAAGATCAGCATGAACCACCCGATTAGCTCGCACCAGTGCTGACCTAAACTGAAACTCGAAACATCTTTCACCATCAGCTTAGCATGGAACATTAGATCAGTGCATCCGAGCTAATCCATCTCAACCGATAACTCCCTAAGCTGAATAATCTCGATTGATTAACCACTAATATGAACTATTTAAGCCATTAATTACCTTGGCTAACCACGGTCCTCACAATGGGTGAGGAGTTGGAAATCACAAAAGGGACTAGAAACAAATTTTAGATTGCTGTTTGGGATCAAAGTTATATTTTTCCATGGAGAAAACTAAAGTAGTGAATAAAAAATTGGATTTAAGTTTCTTTGGAATTCCTCTTTCTTTAATAGTGGGTCATAAAGCTAACAAAGGTTAGCTGGCCGGATAGTTGTTTACTTTAGACAATGCAGGCCACCAACATTTGGCTCATGTCCACCTTCAAACATTGAAATAAAGGCAAACCACAGCGCTCTTAATCATTCCAAAGGCAAAGGCAAAAGGCCAAAAAAGGGGCAAACACAGAAAACAAATCCAAAGAAAAAAGCCACCACTGGGGAAATTAAAGAGATTGATTGTGCAGGAAGAGAAGGGGTTTCCTGTGCAAGAAGCAATGATGCAGACTCAGAAAACACTAGAAAGCCAGCAGTCTCTGACGCAATCTGGGCAGATTTCTGGGAGCTTGAGTTTTAATGGGGTTTTGGGTAAAGAAGACGAGGAGATGTCAAAATCTGCCTTGTCCACTTTCAGGGCTAAGGAGGTGGAGATTGAGAAGAAGAAAATGGAGGTCAAGGAGAAGGTTCAGGCGCAGCTGGGCCGGATTGAGGAGGAAACGAAGCGTCTGGCCACAATTCGTGAGGTGAGAATTCTGGGTTTTTTTCAATTTTTTCATGAAAGTTTTCGAATTTTAGTTTTGGATTTGTATGGACTGAAATATAATGTCCGTCTGTCTATGGACAAAAGGGTTTCTTTCCATTTCTATGGTTTCACATGTTCTTGTTTGGGAACGCTGGTCTGCTCTTTTCACTCCCCAAAATTTGTTGCTTGCTTCTTCAATTTTTGTTTCTTTGAATTATGTTTCTTTAAAATTCAGAAATGGAGTTTTGGTCTTGTTAGGTAATTTATTGTATTGTGAAGCTGGTTATAGTACTCCAAAAGTCTTGAAATCGGTGTTGATTCTTGAATCCCACAGATTCCCAAAAGAAAACTTTGAGCCTTCTATTATCCTGATAAAGAGTTGAATTTCTTGTTGAAGTTTGTTGCCTACTGTGCAAAAAACAGTTTGATTTGGGAACTGTCACGAAATGTGAATTATGTGTTAGTTGACCACCGGTTAACGAAATGTTGATAATTTTTTAGGAATTAGACGCGTTGGCGGATCCGATGAGGAAAGATGTGTCATTGGTTCGCAAGAAAATAGATTCTGTGAACAAGGAGTTGAAGCCACTCGGGCTGTCCTGCCAGAAAAAGGTGACGTTATCGTATCCCGTTTCGTGAATTTCAGCTTCTTTGCTCGAATGATCTTCGATTCATCGCTTAGAAATATGAAGATTTTTGAATTTTGATCTGTATTCGCAGGAGAAAGAATACAAAGAAGCTCTTGAATCTTTCAACGAGAAGAACAAAGAGAAAGTACAGCTTATCACAAGATTGATGGAGGTAAGAAAAGAAAATAATTTTAATTATTCGATTCGAATGACCGCTTTACCAGCAAAAAATTAAAATTACTTACCCCATTTGAGTTGCAACAAATGTTTAATCTAAATCTGCTGATAAAATATTACAGTTGGTGAGTGAAAGTGAGAGATTGAGGTTGAAGAAATTGGAGGAACTGAGCAAGAACATCGAAACGCTACGGTTAACCTAACGACAACGACCACGGCCACTAAGTCGACTCTTGATTAAGATAAATGTTAAATGTGTGATGTATTCAATTAAGAAGTTATTTTCTATTCATATATGTTTGGTGTTTGGGGGGTTTGATTGCATTTGTATGATTTTTACAGTTAGCTTTGAATGTAAGGCTTTCTAATTTAGGAAGGGGGATTGGTTTCCTTAAAACAAGATTGTAAGTAAAATTGGTCTCAAACAATGAATAATTCTAATTGTTTTGTTTTTAACAATTTTTATTCTGTGTAATTTATGTCAGTGGTTTCATTGTGTGAACTTTTTATGCCAGTGGTTTCATTGGAAGCATGTTGGCATTGGATTCCCGTAAAATATCACTTTTTTCTTTCGTTCTTTTTCCTGACCTTGACATGTAAACTGGCATCCTATGTTGTATTTTTCTATTTCACCATCTGATTTATGGAAGTATGTATGTTACTGTATATTGTTTATTGGTTATGTAAGATTAAAATTTAATGTGTTATATTTGTTTGTTTATCAGATTAATGTTTGTGAATGTGTGTAAAAGTAACTAAAGGAAAAACAATGGCATCAGGATTTTAATGTAGTTCAGTCGAAAACTTATATTTATGGGGTCACGACCAAACATTAAACAAACTGACTAGATAATAAATGTTGCAATCAAGCATAACTTATTAGGATATGTAAAAGACTCCCTCTTTAATGTGACGCCTAAATAAAGAATATATTACATGACATCGCAGACGTTAGTGTCAAACTCGGGCTATCTTTATCTTCGTGTTGGACGGTCAATCGATTAGGAACTAATTTAGAATGCACAGTGATTATTAGATGTGTTTCATGATAGTCATTCAATCCACTATCACATCTAACATACATTATGATACATTCAGGGTTTTTATCTAACAAATTTGTGCAATAAAAGCAAAGATAAAGAATATCATAATGAATGTAAATTATATAAATGAATAAAGATCGTTTTTACAATAGTCAACAAAGCCCACCGTCAATACTTGGCTCGTTGGGAACCTACTCTAACAATTTTCCGCTTGCCTTACAATCAACTAGTAATCAATTGTAGTCCAATTGTTTCGTAATGTTTTTCAAACAATGGTCCTGGGAAAGGCTTCGTAAGTGGATCAGCGATGTCATCTGCAGAGGCGCATTCGACAGTAATGTCCCTCTTCCCATAATTTCCCGGATAATGTGGAACTTTCTCAGTATATGTTTGGATAGTTATGAGACCTAGGTGTTAAAGTAGGTATCCAGCTAGCCAACTGTGGGTAATGGGCTTTGTTGACTCTATTATAAAAACGATTATATTCATTTATATAATTTACATTTTTACGTGGCATTCTTTATCTTTGCGTTTATTGCACCAATTTGTTGGATAAAGACAATGAATGTATCATAGTGTATGTTAGATGTGAGGTGGATTTGATTATATCATTAAACGCATCTAATAGTCATTGTGCATCTAAATTAGTTCCTATTCAATTAGTCCGTCCAAAACGAGGATAAGGGTCGCCCCAGTTTTAGACTAGCATGTGCGAGTCAAAGTATCACATTTCATTGGTAGTGAACATGGAGATGTTTTGAGCATGCATGATGGATAATGACCAGGTGATTTATCGTACCACCCTCGTTCAGAATTTTCAAGTGGTTATCATTTGTCGAGTGGATTAAGTCCGAGGTCTTGACTGTACAGATTAGTTCTTATTACTCGAAACATCATTGAAACTATACATGCTAGTCACCCCTCACTTTGACTTGTTTACCGACTCTATGAGGGTTAGGTCGCGAGGTTGGGTGAGGTCACGATGTATCTAGGAGTCGATACTTTGTTGTAGAGGATTCAAATCTCGCTTGTGTGTGTGGATGTCCTTTGCTTTCTGAGAAGATAATAGTGTGACAAATATTTTTTCAAAGTACTAGATGCGCTGTAGGTAAATGAGTTTACCTAATAGCACATGCTATGTAGCTATTTGATCTCCAAGATGTATGCATGGGTATTGAATCTCTAACAACTCTCGATTTACCAATGATGTTAATTCGATCGAGATATTTGAAATGAAAGGACCGTTCTGTATGCTAACCATAATCGAATGGTTTTGCAGGTACTATCAGTGATATCTAGGGGATCATGGGGTGATGTTGCTAGATGCTTTACCATGGTCCAATGGGTAGGTTGGAAAATGTGTTTCCGAGTCACAAAGAGTTGTAAGCGCCACGACTAGCTGTATCTCTGAACCATTGAGGGTCACACAAGTACTTGTTTCCCAATTCCCGTATGGATATGGAGCTCAAAGTGTTGAGTATGGTGGAAGGGAAAATTGGGAGTATGACTTCCAAAATGAGTAGTGAGATTAAACCTGTCATATATAGTTTTAGTAGTCCGAAAATTTGATTTTGCATCATAATAATCAGTTTTGTAAACTGAGCGGATCCGAGATATCTGATCGGCGATCGTGATTATGATGGCATCACATTGAGGGACTCAAAATGAATGTGCAACGTTTGACTAGAAACGAATGTGCAGCATTTGACTCGAAACGAATGTGCAGCATTTGACTCAAAACGAACCTGCAGCATTTGACTCGAAACGAATGTGCAACATTTGTGTCGAAACAAAAGTTCACTGTTTGAGTAGGACTCAAACTCTATCTCTAAATCTATAAATATGGCATTGGGGAGGCATGTTAAATCATCCCTTGATTATTGAATCATAAATCTAGTCTTCCCTCCCATCTCCACCTCCCTCGGCCGCCGCCGCCGCCGCCGTCGTGCTATCTACCGCCATCGCCAACGCCCTTCTGACGTCGTGCCTTTCCGCGTGCGCCTCAATGGGGAGATTCTGTTCTCTGTGCTTTCTAGAGCAAGGCAGCAAGGGAGTTGAGAAACCAGTCAATGGACCGGATTAGGCGATCGTTATTGATTCAACCGTTGAAGGACTATCACAGCTTAAAAATCGGAATAGTCGGAGCCGACCGCAGAGTCCCCGAAGTTAAAAATCAAAACCCCTATGAATGTTTGATTATTACCTTACTTTGTGCTTATGCATGAGTGTCCTCGATGCAAATTTTTTAAACTTTGCTCCGCCACATGGGGTGTGATCCGTATCCGTCGGTCACCAACACTAGGCTCTTTTTCTTGAGCAACGACACCCGTGTTGTCGCAGTACATCGAGACTGGACTAACTCCTTTAGGAATTACGTCCAGCTCTTGCATGTTATTTCTCATCCAAACGGCCTCCTTACCTGCAGCTGATGCTGCAATGTATTCAGCCTCAGTGATTGAATTCTCAGTGGTGTTTTGCTTGGAACTCTTCTAAGGGACAACACCTACATTGAGCATGATTACAAATCAAGAGGTTGACTTCGAGTCATCTACATCACTTTGGAAGCTAGAGTCTTTATAGCCCTCCAACTTCAATTCTCCACCCTCATAGAACATGAACATATTCTTAGTCCTTCTCAAGTACTTAAGAATGTCCTTCACGGCCTTCCAATGCAATTGGCTGGGGTTCACTTGATATCTGCTCGTGACTCTCAGAGCATAGGTCACATCGGGCCTTATAGATATCATACCATACATTATTATACCTATAACTGATACATACGACACATGTGTTATCTTCTCTATCTCCTCGTCAGCCTTTGGAGACATCGACTTGGATAGAGTGACCCAAGACACATAGGTAGACACCCGCTTTTGGATCCTCTATAGAGAACCTCTTAAGTATGGTGTCGATGTATGTCACTCGGATGAGTTCGAGCATCATCTTCGATCTATCCCTATACATCTGTATTCCTAGAATATAGGATGCTTCACCCAAGTCCTTCATCAAAAACTCTTAGGAGAGCCATACTTTCGTTGACTACAACATTCCTTACATCATTTCCAATGAGTAGAATGTCATCAACATAAAGTAAGAGGAACGCCACAGTGTTTGAACTTTGAGTCTAGGCACCGAGTTTGAAATTTCGTTTGTGTTTGACTCTGTGATTTCTATATCTGCCAATGTGTTTACCTTGTTAGTATTGGTTATATGGGGCTGAGAAGGATAGGTAGAGCTGCTAGGCAGGTAGTCGAGGAGTCTAGATCCATGGAGAGTGACGAGTATGTTGCTCAGCAGAATGTACCTCTGCATCGTCGGGCTGGACATGCAGAGGTTGAGGTGGATAATTTGACTAGGCAGATTGGTGAGATGGAGCTAGTGTGGCTAGATTCCAGAGAATGAATCCCTCTACTTTTACTGGAGCCGAGGGTGGTTTGATGGCTGTGGGATGGTTAGAAGACATCTGAGGAATTGTATACCGTGGAATATTCCGATGAGAATAGATTGAAGTTGGCCGTCCTTCAGTTGAGGGAGCATGCTCAATGTTGGTGGAAGGGTGCTTCCAGAGCCATGAGAGAGACCGAAGTCTTGGTTACTTGGGAGAGCTTCTGTGCCGCTTTTCGTCGGGAGTATACCCCAGAATCGTATTACAACAACAGAGAGAGGGAATTTGATAATCTGGTGCAAGGAAATCTGAAGGTAACGAAGTGCTAGACAGTTTTCCTCTCTTCTTTCTTATGTTCCTCATGTTGCTAACCAAGAGAGGACGAAGCGGAACAGATTTTTGAGAGGTTTGAGACCAGATTTATTTCAGTTGGTGCTATCTGGTTCTCCTTCGACGTATGCTGAGACGGTAGACATAGAGGAGAGTCTCTTGGAAGCGCAGACTCGGGTTCAATCGATAGCTTTCCATCTCGTAACTGAAGGGATGTACTCATTTTCAGCCTCCTCAAACGTCTCAGCAGTCGAATCGCCAAAGGTTCAAGCCTCGAGGGAAAAGATTTAAGAGAAGATCGAGTTCAAGTTCTTCTGGTTCAGATAGCTCTGGAGGGAGTGGTTGTAGAGCGGTGGTGTGTGGTCAATGCGGGGATAAGCATTTGACTTCTCGTTCGTTGAGTTCAGGGTATTTGCTATAAGTGCGGGCAAGCTGGGCATTTTCGAGAGTGTGTCCTTTGGCAAGGGGACATCACTCTAATCTGTCACAGCAGGACTCGACTGGTGGTTCTTCGCAGAGGTCGCAACCTCCTGCTCCCTCCAAGCGATCAGGATTCCAACCACGGGAAGCGTCTAGATTCAAAGGATCTTCTAGACCTCATTTTTGGGACATCAACAAGCCCAGGTGAATGGCTTGGCTCCGGAGCAAGCTGCCGATATGCCTGGGAGAGTTATTGCAGGTACATGTTTTATATTTGATTTTCCTACCTGAGTTTTGTTTGATACTGGAGAATCGCACTCTTTTTTATCTGATCTGTTTGTATATGAGTGTGGGTTGAATTCTACCCCATTGTGTGTTGTTGTATCTCTTTCTACTCCTGTCGGTGTGAGTTTGTTGTCCCATGAGGTTGCGTGACTAGATTTGATCAGAATGTGCTGGTGACAATTTTGATTTCTTTGGATATTAGAGATTTTGACTGTATCTTGGGTATGGATGTGTTGTCCGGTTATAGAGCTACAGTTGATTGTTTCATGGTGTGGTGAGGTTTAGACCTAAATCTGGTGAGAAGTGGGATTTTTACGGTGCAGATCCGCGGTCTAAAATTCCACTGGTGTCGGTCATGAAGATGTTTAGTCTATTATCACAGGAAAACTCAGGGTTCATGATTTATTCCCTGGACGTAACCCCTGAACCGTGATTGGAATTGAGTGATACCCCGATTGTCTTAGAGTTCCCAGATGGTTTTTCGGATGAGATTCCTGGTTTTCCTCCGAGAAGGGAGATTGATTTTAGCATTGAGTTGATGCCAGGGACTGTCCCGATTTTTAGAGCTCCATACCGGTTAGCGCCAGCTGAGCTGAGGGAACTTAAGGACCAGTTGTGTGATCTTTTAGAAAAGGGTTTTATTAGGCCGAGTATGTCTCCTTGGGGAACATAGATTCTATTTTTTAAGAAGAATGATGGATCTATAAGAATGTGTATTGACTTTTGACAGCTGAACAAAGCGACAGTAAAGAATAAGTTCCTTTTACCGAGTATTGATGATCTGTTTGATCAGTTGTAGGGATCAGCAGTATACTCCAAGATTGATCATGATCTGGGTATCATCGGTTGCGACTTAGAGAAGCGGATGTAGCGAAGATAGAATTTTTGGCTAGATACGGGCATTATGAATTCCTTGTGATGCCGTTTGGATTGATGAATACCCCTGCTGTCTTCATGGATCTGATGAACCATGTCTTCGGTGAGTATATTGATCGTTTTGTGATTGTCTTCATCGACGACATTTTTGTCTACTGGAGGAACAAAAGAGAGCATGAGGAGCATTTGAGATTAGTGTTGCAGACACCGAGGAACTCGCAATTGTATGCAAAGTTCACTAATTGTTAATTTTGGTTGGATAGGGTGATCTTTTTGGGTCATGTCATTTTTTCACAAGGTATATCGATGGATCCTGCTAAGGTTGAGGAAGTTCTTGACTGGGAGCGACCTAGGAATGTTTCTGAAATCCGTAGTTTCTTGGGTCTGCCTGGCTATTATAGACGTTTTATCGAGGGATTTTCTTTAATAGCCAGACCGATGATGCAGTTGACCCAGAAGGACAAAATATTTATCTGGACGGATGAGTGCGAGTCTAATTTTCTTTAAGGAGAAGTGATTACTGTTCCTATGTTGGCTCTATCTTCGGGTTCTAGAGGTTTTTTAGTATGCTCCGATGCTTCTCTGAGTGGTTTGGGTTGTGTGTTGATGCAGAACGGGCGAGTGATAGCTTACGCGTCTCGACAATTGAAACCCCATGAGACCAGATATCCCGTTCACGATTTGGAGTATGCGACCATCGTTTTTTCTTTGAATATTTGGCGCCACTATCTGTATGGTGAGCAATTCGTGGTGTACACCCACCACAAGTGCTTGAAATATATATTCACTCAGTCCGATTTGAACATGAGGCAGCGTCGTTGGATGGAATTACTCAAGAATTTTGATTGTGAGATTCAGTATCATCCTGGGCGAATGAACTTAGTGGCCTAGCCTTGAGTAGGAAGGCTCAACCAGTGATGCTAATGTCGTTGAGTATATCTAAAGTCCATGAGCATTTGGGGACTTCCGGGTGGCGTTTTCAGCCGAATGATGAGTACTTTGTAGTTTCATCTTTTTAGGTTGAACGACAGGTTGTAGCGGACATTAGGGCAGAACAGAGGATTGACCCGTACATCCACGAGTTAAAGATGAAAGCCAAGAATAGTCAGTCAGATGATTTTACTATTGCCTCCGATGGATGTCTAAGATTTCTTGGTAGATTAGTGGTTCCAAATTTGATATCTTGAACGAGGCCCATTGTAGAAGCTACAGTGTGCATCCGGGTGATAAGAAGATGTACCATGCTTTGAAGTCCTACTATTGGTGGGAAGGCATGAGGAATGATATTTCTGGATTTTTAGCACGATGTTTGAATTGCCAACAGGTCAAGGCCGAGATGGCGGATTGCTGCAAAGTTTAGAGGTGCCTCAGTGGAATTGGGAGCACATCACTATGGATTTTGTGACCCATTTACCTCGTTCGTACCGGGGATGTGACGTGATTTGGGTGGTGATTGACAGACTTTCTAAATCAGCCCACTTCATTCCCTATGATGTATGTGTTCTATGAAGAAAATGGCGAGACTGTACATTGACCATGTGGTTAGATTACATGGAGTGTCGGCATCGATAGTACCTGATAGAGATCCTAGATTTACTTCCCGGTTTTGGAAGAGCTTGCAAGTAGTGATGGGTTCAAAATTGGCCACGAGTACCGCGTATCACCCTCAGATAGATGACCAATCCAGAGATCTATACAGACTTTGGAGGATATGATGCGAGCAGTTATGATGGATTTCAATGGTGGTTGGAAGGATTCCTTATCCCTACTAGTGTTTTCGTATAATAACAGCTACCAAGTAACTATCGAGATGGCACCATTTGAAGCCTTGTACGTTAGGAAGTGCAGGTCGTCGATTTGTTGGGAAGAAGTTGGAGAAAAGCATCTATCTTTCTCTGAGTTTGTGTAGCATATGAAGGATCAGATTGAGTTAATTCGGAGTAGAATGAAGGATGCACAAGATCGTCAAGCTAGCTATGCTAACAGAAGACGCAGGCCTTTAGAGTTTCAAGTTGGAGATCGAGTGTTTTTGCGAGTTTCTCCTTTCAAGAGCGTGAATGAGATTTGGGCTTAAGGGTAAGTTAGCTCCTATATTCATTGGACCGTTTGATATTGTCGAAAGGATTGGATCTTTGGCGTACCGTTTGCTGTTGCCTTCTGAGTTAACAACGATGCATGACGTGTTTCATGTGTCAATGTTGAGGAAATATGAGCCATATCCTTCCCACGTAATAAGAACAGATGAAGTTGAGCTAGATCAAGCTTTGAGCTATGTTGAGTATCAAGTGCAGATCCTGGACAGGACGAAGAAACAAGATCATTCCGTTGGTGATGGATCAATGGAGCAAGCATGGCCGATAAGAGGCTACCTGGGAAGTAGAAGATAAGATGAGGCAAGAGTGGCCTCATCTGTTCGAGTATGCACCGTATTGACTCAGGTTATCTTTTACTTGCTGACTAACGTATTGAGTAATTTTAAATTCTTCGTGAGTAGATTTTTGGTGAGAATTGAAGAATGCTGGTTCGTGTCATATTTCAGTTTTGGATAGTTTTTTGGTATTCTTTTAGTCCTTGCCTGTAGTTGTGGTTTGATTTCGAGGACGAAATCCTTTTTCTAGTTGGGGAGAATTTGAGGACTGGGAATTAGAAGATAGTGATTAGCGAGTTAATCAGATCGGAGTAATGATTAACCATTAGAGATCTGTCAGCTTGGTAAGCTACCGATGAAGAGACCAGCTTAGATGCGTGTTGGTCCAGGAATTTGTGCTAAGCTGATAGGACAAGATGTTCGGTTTGAAGTATGGTTTTAAGCACTGATTTTCAGATCTGATTGGTGATTTATCAATAGAAATTGTACAACTTAGGGAATTTGGGTTGATAGGAATCATCTTTGCTACCAGCTGGTTTAAGGTTTCGCACGAGCTGGTTGAAGTAAACTGTTTCAAGTTCAATGAAGTCAGCGATGGGTCGAGCTGGTTTTACGTACTTTATTGTACCTAGATTTGAGTTAGAACCAAGCCGTTGTGGTGATCAACTCAGCTGAGATGTAGATCTAAGCTGTACTGATGTAGTGTGAATAGGTCAAGTGCGATCTGGGTCCATCTTAGAGGTCTTCTAGTGGATTTTGATGTTAAACCAAGACCAGCTTCGGAGTGAGCTGGCTGGGCAGATTAGCGCCGAACTGGACAACAAATTTGAGCGCTGAGCTGGATTGTATCTTGTGAGCTGTTTAGCGGAAGCAGTGTATTAGTGATCATCTTAGGAGTCTTGGTGTAATCTGTTGGTAACCTTCAGGTTTGGCATAGATCAGATCAGACGTGAACTAGTCTGAGAGGACAGCTCTGAGCTGAATTGCTTCGTTGTGCTGGTTTGAGTTTCTGCCTCGAGCTGGTTTTGGGGACACCAGCTTAGAGGTGAACAACTCTGGGATTTCCTGTGTGAGGGTAAGCTGGATTCAGCTTAGAGATGTTCTGTGTGCTCTGAGTTGAGGGAGCAGACTTCAAGAGTTGCGCTATGCTGGTTGGCAAAATCAGCTTGGATGCAAGCTGATGGTGACACACAGTTTGGACGAGAGCTGGTCGGGGTCTCAGCTTTGGGTGAAAGCCGTTGGTAGTGATCAGCTTTGGTGAGAGCTGGTTGACTCTCATGTTCTGGAGATCGTGAGCTGAACTAGATACTCCGAGCTGGAACAGTTTAGCGGCCTAAGCTGGTTTGGGTACTGTAGCTCTAAGCTGGGGAGCGTGAATATAAGCCTTGACTGTTGACCAACACTTAGTATTTTAGAATATACATCTCTTTATCCTCTCCCGAGAGTTCCCGATAGATATTTCCCAAACCCTCGTGACTACAGTTCACCTGACCTAGTGTTTTCCAGATTTCCAGAGATTGTCCGGCCAGTTTTGAGTGAGGGTACCTTGGTTGGAAAACCCTCATCAAGGCCGACGTTCTTGTACCAGTTTGGAGTCAGAAGGAGGCCAGACGAGGAATCGCTGAGGAGCTGCGTGAGCTAGGTTTCAATATTTTCAGCATAATTGAGCTCCGGTTCAGGTAACCATGTTCTGCTAGTGTTAGCTTCTGTTCTTAGCATTTTCGTTGAGCTGGATAGTGCTCTGTTGGTTAGACGTAGTTGTTCTGAGCTGCGAGGCTTTAGGCCGTGAGCTGTGTATGCCTAAGTAGAGCTGACTTCTTAGGTATCTTGGCAGATTAGGGCCTCCTGTGTGGTTGCCGTGAGCTGCTAGGCTTGAGTTTTTGGCCGAGTGGAGTATGGAGTGTGAGACCCGAAAAGTTTATAAGATTAATTGAGTTAATTAATCGGATTTTGTGAGATTCAGATTTGAGCGAACAAATCTGGGTGACCAGCTTTGAGTTGGTATGCTTGGCGAAGCTATCGGATTTGTATAAGTCCTGGAATCAGCCTTGGATCGATTTAGATTTTCAGCGGGATCTGATCAGATGTGAGTGTTGGCCATTTCTGAGTGATCGCGTTCAGCAGTGGTGATGGAATCTGTTGTCGCTAGGCAGATGTGAGTACGCTAGCGTGTTTTCTGTGGCGAGTAGATAAAGTACGTCGTTTGGTTTAGTTGGAACGTCAGTGTTTTGGTTTAGCGGGCGAGACTCAGATGTGCGTTCCGCGTATCTCCTGAGGTGAGCAGCGTTGGTCTCCAGATTCGAGAGGGATCTGAGTGTTTAAGGAGCGACGCCGTTTTGCGTTTCAGATTCCAGTCGTGTTAGCATTTCAGTTTCTAGTAGCGAGGTGTTTTGTTCAGATGTGATAGTGGACCTTGAGCGATGTCGTTTGAGTAAGTCAGGATCTGTTTTGGCGTAAGGTCATACCTGATGAGAGATTCAGATCCGAGTGGGAAATCAGCTTTGTACCTTAAGTTGTTGGTGGGATCTGTTCAGCAGATATGAGAAGATTTGAGTTTATATAAGAGGACTTTGACCCTTTGTTCATTATTGTTCCCGGCGCTTAGAATATTTCCCGATAGCAAACTCTGTCGCGATGCCCTAGCTACTGTTCACCGAACCTTATCTTCTCCGATTGCCGACGGTAGACAGCTCCGATTGAAGTGAGAGTGGTAGAGCTGGACTCCTATTGCTAAGACGCTTCGTTTGGTGCTGCTTTTGGAAGCTTGCGTGAAGCTGGAGAGGTGTGCGAAGACATCTCCCTTCTCTAGTCTGTCAGCATAAGCGTCGGATTTCTTCTGCCGATCAGATAGCTTGTTGGGTAAGTGTTAAGATCCTACCTTGTGCCTTGTTTAGAGCCTTCTGTTGTGTAAGAAGGGTAGGACAGATTTGGTTGAGCTCGTAGCTCCAATTAGTAGTTTCTGTGCTACTGTCCCTGAGCTAGTATCTGTTTTTGGTTTAGCGGTGTGAGATCTGTGCTGCTCGGGACTGCTTTGTTGTAATTATAGCTCAGAAGAATTGAGGTACGGATGTGAGCCTGTTTTACAGTTTTGGATTGGGCATGGGTGATTATGCTTGCTGCTGTGTATGTTAGAGTAGATGTCCAACTAGCCAACTTGTGGCATGTGGGTTTTATTGACTCTTGTGTATAAAGATCTTTATATATGACATACGCATTTTCTTTATGGCATTCTTTATTTTCATTATGATTATAATGTTAACAATTGTGTTGGATAAAGACCTAGAATGCACCATAGTGTATGTTAGATGTGATAGTGGATGTGATGGCTATCATGAAACACATCTAATAGTCACTGTTCATTCTGAACACGTTCCTAGTCGATTGGGCCGTTGTAAGTGTTAAGATCCTACCTTGTGCCTTGTTTAGAGCCTTCTGTTGTGTAAGAAGGGTAGGACAGATTTGGTTGAGCTCGTAGCTCCAATTCGTAGTTTCTGTGCTACTGTCCCTGAGCTAGTATCTGTGTTTGGTTTAGCAGGTGTGAGATCTGTGCTGCTCGGGACTGCTTTGTTGTAATTATAGCTCAGAAGAATTGAGGTACGGATGTGAGCCTGTTTTACAGTTTTGGATTGATCATGGGTGATTATGCTTGCTGCTGTGTATGTTAGAGTAGATGCCCAACTAGCCAACTTGTGGCATGTGGGTTTTATTGACTCTTGTGTATAACGATCTTTATATATGACATACGCATTTTCTTTATGGCATTCTTTATTTTCATTATGATTATAATGTTAACAATTGTGTTGGATAAAGACCTAGAATGCACCATAGTGTATGTTAGATGTGATAGTGGATGTGATGGCTATCATGAAACACATCTAATAGTCACTGTGCATTTTGAACACGTTCCTAGTCGATTGGGCCGTCAAAATAAGGATAAGGCCGTCCGAGCTTGAGACTAGCATCTGCGATGTGAAGTACCATGTTTCATTGGTAGGGAACATTGTGATGTTCTGAGCATGCAGATGACTAGTGACCTGGTGATCTATCGAACTACCCTCGTTCGGACTTTCCAAGTGGTTACCATTTGTCGAGTGGATAAGTCCGAGGTCTTGGTTGTACTGATTAGTCCTCACTACTCGAAACTTCATTGAGACTCTACATGATAGGCGTCTCACTTTGACCCGTTTACCAACTCACTTGGGGTCATTAGGTGGCGGGATTGGGTGAGGTCTCGATGCATGTAGGAGTCGATGCTTCGTTGTCGAGGATTCACCGCTCGCTTTCATGCGTGGATATCCTATGCCATCTGAGGAGGTAATAGTGTATAAATCTCTGGCCAGAGTATTGGATGTGTTTTAGGTAAATGGGTTTACCTCACTATTTGATCTCCAAGATGTATGCATAGCTATAGCGACTCTTGATTTACCAATGGTCGTTGATCTGATCGGGATATATGTGTTGAAAGGACCGTACTGTACGCTAACCACGACCAACTGGTTCTTGCAGGCGCTATCAGTGATACCTAGGGGATCATGGGGCGATGTTGCTAGGCGCTTTACCATGATCCGATGGGCAAGTCCGAAATTGTGATTTCGGAGTCACAATGGTTGTGGGCCCACGGCTAGCTGTATCCCTGAACCATTGAGGGTCACATAAGTACTGGATTCATGATTCCCTCACGGAAACTGAGCTCAATGTGTTGAGCATACGAAGAGGATTTTAGGGAGTGCGACTTCCTAAAAGTCAACAGGGGTCAAATTGCGATTTCTTAAAGTTGAGGGGCTAAACTGTTATTTTGGACTAGGTGATCTGAAAAATTGTTTTTCGCATCATAATATTCTGTTTTGGAAACTGAGTCGATCGGTCAATCTGATCGTCGATCGGAGTTATGATAAAACCGCAGTGATTTAAATGAACCGAATATTCATATGGACCTGGGCCAGACCCAAGTCCAATGGGCCGGTTAAAGCCCATCATGGGTCTATATGTTGATATGACCTAGGGCTACAATCACAACTAACTTACAACCTCATACCCTAGTCTCTATAGCCGCCGCCCCTCCTCTCCATAAGCCTCGCCGCCGTC
>KQ997009.1:0-29889 GCA_001598015.1 Dorcoceras hygrometricum | reverse complement strand
ACAGCGACTATTAGATGTGTTTCATGATAGCCGTCATACCCACTATCACATCTAACATACGCTTTAGTGTAATCTAGGTCTTTACTCAACACAATTGTAAATCATTACACACATAATGAAAGTAAAGAATGCCATATAAAAGAATGCGAATATCATATATAAAGATCGTTTGTACAAGAGTCAATGAAAACCCACACGCCACAAGTTGGCTAGTTGGGCATCTACTCTTACACGATGTAGGTATTTCGTGGAGTAGCTTTTGTACTGCTTTCCGTCAGGAGTACGTTCCGGAATCCTTTGTGAACGCCAGGGAGCGGGAGTTTGATAACCTGGTTCAGGGGTCTATGTCCGTGGGAGAGTATGCCCGGAGGTTTTCTTCTCTTCTTACGTATGTTCCGCATGTTTCTGGCCGAGAGAAGATGAAGAGGAACAAGTTCATGGAGGGGCTCAATGAACAGCTGTATCGTTTTTTGTTGGCGGGTTCACCGGCGAGCTATGCGGAAGCGGTGGACAGGGCTATAGACATTGAGGAGGGACAGCAGAACTGTCGGTCGCGTGTTAGGCTGCAAGGGGTGCAAGGTAATCGTCCTGTGGTTTCCGGGGGTGCAACCTTCCCAGTCAGTGCAGTCGTTTCAGCCACCCCAGCATCAGGTAGCCCAACAGCCTGGACACCAGAGGTTTAGGCCTCGTGGTCGTCAGTTCAAGAAGAAGTCTAGTTCTAGTTCTTCTGACTCGGGTAGTTCTATCAGTGGTAGTTCCAACGTTGAGTATTGTGGACAGTGTGGAGGAAAGCATCCTACGGCACAGTGTGTAGGAGTGCAAGGTCCGTGTAACTTCTGTGGACAGTATGGGCACTTTGTGAAAGTGTGTCCTTTGGCTGGATCTCAGCACTCCGCCGCCCCACTGCAGGGTCGAGGTGGATCGTCTAGAGGTCATTCTTCTTTTTCGGTTTCAGCAGCAGAGGTTGGGGGAGCCTCAGTTTAGGCCGTTTCAGCAGACTGGTCCTTCGCGGTTTGGACAGTCTTCCCATCCTCAATTTTCAGGACCTCAGTTTGCCCAGGTGAATGCCATGACGAGGGAGCAAGTAGAAGGCACGCCAGGAGGAGGAGTGAATCGCAGGTACTTGCTTTGTTTTTGATTTTCCTGCGCGTGTGTTATTTGTTACAGGAGCATCACATTCGTTTATTGCTGATGCATTTGTGGTTGAGCATGGTTTGCATACCACATCCTTGTGTGATGTTGTGTCTCTTGCGACTCCTCCCGGCGCGAGCCTGTACTCCCAAGAGATCTTGTAGAATGGCATTCTTAGGTTTGGTGAGAGTGTGTTGTTAGCCAACCTGATCAGGCTAGTGATGTGGGATTTCGATTGCATAGTGGGAATGGACGTGTTGTCTAGCTATAGGGCCACTGTGGATTTTTTTCATGGCGTGGTGCGTTTTAGGTCCCAGTCTGGCGAGAAATGGAATTTCTATTGCCATGATTCCCAGTCGAAGATTCCTTTAGTCTCTGCGATGGATATGTTTAGCCTGTTGTCGTTGGAGAACGCTGGTTTTATGCCTTATATGGAGCTTAGTAAGGTTCCCGTTGTTCGCCATTTCTCGGATGTGTTTCCAAAGGAGATTCCTTGTTTTACTGAAGGGAGATAGACTTCAGTACTGAGTTGGTATCTGGTGCAGCTCCGATCTCGCGTGCTCCGTATCGTTTTGCGCCTGCTGAGTTGAGGGAGCTTAAGGTTCAGCTTAGCCATTTGCTGGAGAAGGGATTCATTAGGCCTAGTATGTCCCCGTGGGGAGCGCCTATATTGTTTGTGAAGAAGAAGGATGAGTCGATGATGATGTGCATCGACTTTAGGCAGTTGAATAAGGCGACAGTTAAGAATAAGTACCCTTTGCCTAGGATCGATGACTTGTTTGATCAGCTTCAGGGATCGGCTGTGTTTTCTAAGATCGATCTGCGTTCGGGGTACCATCAGTTGCGCATTCGAGAGCAGGATGTGGCGAAGACTGCGTTTCGTACGAGGTACGGGCATTATGAGTTTTTAGTTATGCATTTTGGTTTGACGAATGCCCCCGCAGTTTTCATGGACTTGATGAATAGAGTCTTTAGAGAGTTCATCGATCAATTTGTGTTTGTGTTTATCGATGACATTTTGGTGTACTCTAAGACTTCGATGCAGCATAAAGAGCATTTGAAGTTGGTTCTTCAGACGCTTTGAGACTCGCAGCTGTATGCTAAGTTTTCCAAGTGCGAGTTTTGGTTAGACAGAATTGTTTTTCTGGGTCATGTTGTTTCAGCAGCAGGTATTTCTGTAGATCCCAGTAAGGTTGAGGCTGTGATTAACTGGGAGCATCCCAAGAATATTTTTGAGATTCCTAGTTTCTTAGGATTGGCTGGCTATAATCGGCGCTTTATAGAGGGATTCTCTAGTATAGCTAACCAATGACGCAGTTGAATCAGAAAGACAAGAGGTTTATTTGGACTGAGCAATGCGAGAATAGTTTTCAATTGCTCATGGAGAAGCTGACTACTGCGTCTGTTTTAGCTTTGCCGTGTGGTCCAGGTGGCTTTGTAGTTTGTGCAGATGCTTCCTTGAATGGATTGGGTTGTGTGTTGTTGCAGAATGGTCGAGTCATTGCGTACGCCTCTCGTCAGTTGAAACCGCATGAGACTCGTTACCCTGTTCTTGATTTGGAGTTGGCAGCAGTGGTTTTTGCCTTGAAGATTTGGCGCCACTATCTGTATGGTGAACAATTTGTGGTGTATTCAGACCACAAAGACTTCAGTATTTGTTTTCTCAGTCAGATTTGAACATGAGACAGCATAGATGGATGGAGCTGCTTTAGGATTTTGATTGTGAGATCCAATATCAACCTGGGAAGATGAATGTAGTTGCTGATGCATTGAGCAGAAAGGCTCAAGTGGCGATGCTGGCTTTGTTGCAGATTTCGAAGGTCCATGAGCATCTAAGCACTACTGGTTGGAGGTTTTACCCAGGTGAGGATTATGTTGTGGTGTCTTCTTTCCAATTTTAGCCACAGATTGTTGCTAGGATTAGAGCATCTCAGAGGATCGATCCATCTATCCATGAGTTGAAGTTGAATGTGAGAGCTGAACAGTTGGAGGACTACTCTGTTTCATCAGATGGTGTTTGAGAGTTCGGGGTCGTTTGGTAGTGCCGAATCTGATCAACTTGAAGGATGAGATCTTGAGAGAAGCGCACTGCAGTAGACTTAGTGTCCATCCTGGTGCGAGAAAGATGTATCATGCCTTGAAGCAGCATTACTGGTGGGCAGGTTTGAAGAGTGATGTTGCTGATTTTGTAGCCCGTTGTCTGAATTGTCAGTAGGTCAAGGCTGAGAGGATGAGACCTGGTGGTTTATTTCAAAGCTTAGAGGTGCCTCAATGGAATTTGGAGCACATAGCTATGGATTTTGTGACGCATTTGCCTCGTTCCATCAGAGGTTGTGATGCAGTTTGGGTGGTAATAGACAGATTGTCGAAGTCTGTGCACTTCATTCCCTACAACGTGACCTATTCTTTGAAGAAGATGGCGAAGCTGTACATAGATTTCGTGGCACGTTTGCATGGTGTGCCGGTTTCTATCGTTATAGATCATGATCCGAGGTTTACTTCCATGTTTTGGAAGAGTTTGCAAACAGCTTTGGGTACCAGATTGGCGATGAGAACAGCGTATCAACCACAGACAGATGGTCAATCTGAGAGGACTATCCAGATTTTAGAGGATATGTTGAAAGCTGTTGTGATGGATTTTAGTGGTAGCTGGAAAGATTCGTTGTCCTTGGTTGAGTTTTTCTACAATAACAGATATCAGGTCACAATTGGGATGGCACCATTTGAAGCTTTGTATGGCAGGAAGTGCAGATCGCCTATATGTTGGAAAGAAGTGGGGGAGAAGCAGTGGTCTTCTCCAGAATTTGTGCAGCAGATGAGAGATCAAGTGAATCTGAATCTCCAGCGAATGAAAGCTGCACAAGATCGCCAAGCGAGTTATGCGAATAAGAGGCGTAGGCCTTTAGAATTTGAGGTTGGTGATCTAGTTTTTCTGAAAGTTTCTCCTTTTCGCAGTATTATGAGATTTGGTATCAAGGGAAAGTTGGCTCCTCGTTATGTTGGTCCTTATGAGATAGCTGAGAGGATTGACCCTTTGGCAAATCGTTTGCTGTTTCCACCAGATTTGTCCTCCTTGCATGATGTGTTTCATGTGTCGATGTTGAGGAAGTATGAGCCAGATCCCTCGCATGTGTTGAGAATTGACGAGGTAGAGCTAGATATAAATTTGAGCTACGTTGAATATCCCTTGCAGATCTTAGATAGAAAAGAGAAACAGCTGAGGAATAAGACCATTCATTTAGTGATGGTCCAGTGGAGCAAACATGATAGAGAGTAAGCTACGTGGGAACTGGAAGAGAAGATGCAGCGTGAGTGGCCACATCTGTTTGAGTAAGCGCTGTATCAGATTCCAGTAGCAAGTTTATTCTTGTTGATTTTACGGTAGTTGTTTGCTTGCGATTATTTTCCCCAGTTATCTTGAACTCTTGGTTTGGTTGAGTCTAATCAGATATGAAGTTGTTTTCGAGGACGAAATCATGTTTTAGTGGGGGAGAGATGTGAGACCCGAAAAGTTGTAAGATTAATTGAGTTAATTAATCGGATTTTGTGATATTCAGATTTGAGCGAACAAATCTGGGTGACTAGCTTTGAGTTGGTATGCTTGGAAAAGCTATCGGATTTGTATAAGTCCTGGAATCATCCTTGGATCGATTTAGATTTTCAGCAGGATCTGGTCAGATGTGAGTGTTGGCCATCGTTGAGTGATCGCATTCAGCAGTGGTGATGGAATCTGTTGTCGCTAGGCAGATGTGAGTACGCTAGCGTGTTTTCTGTGGCGAGTAGCTAAACTACGTCGTTTGATTTAGTTGGAAAGGCAGTGTTTTGGTTTAGCGGACGAGACTCAGATGTGAGTTACGAGTATCTCTTGAGGTGAGCAGCGTTGGTCTCCAAATTCGAGAGGATCTGAGTGTTTAAGGAGCGACGCCGTTTTGCGTTTCAGATTCCAGTTGCGTTAGCATTTCAGTTTCGAGTAGCGAGGTGTTGTGTTCATGTTTAAGGAGCGACGCCGTTTTGCGTTTCAGATTCCAGTTGCGTTAGCATTTCAGTTTCGAGTAGCGAGGTGTTGTGTTCAGATGTGATAGTGGACCCTGAGCGACGTCGTTTGAGTAAGTCAGGATCTGTTTTGGCGTAAGGTCATACCTGATGAGAGATTCAGATTCGAGTGGGAAATCAGCTTTGTACCTTAAGTTGTTGGTGGGATCTGTTCAGCAGATATGAGAAGATTTGAGTTTATATAAGAGGACTTTGACCCTTTGTCCATTATTGTTCCCCGATGCTTAGAATATTTCCCGATAGCAAACTCTGTCGCGATACCCTAGCTACTGTTCACCGAACCTTATCTTCTCCAATTGCCAATGGTAGACAGCTCCGATTGAAGTAAGAGTGGTAGCGCTGGAGTCCTCTTGCTAAGACTCTTTGTTTGGTGATGCTTTTGGAAGCTTGCGTGAAGCTGGAGAGGTGTGCGATGACATATCCATTCTCTAGTCTGTTAGCATAAGCGTCGGATTTCGTCTGCCGATCCGGTAGCTTGTTGGGTAAGTGTTAAGATCCTACCCTGTGCCTTGTTTAGGGCCTTCTGTTGTGTAGGAAGGGTAGGACAGATTTGGTTGAGCTCGTAGCTCCCAATTCGTAGTTTCTGTGCTACTGTCCCTGAGTTAGTATCTGTGTTTGGTTTAGCAGGTGTGAGATATGTGTTTCTCGGGACTGCTTTGTTGTAATTATAGCTCAGAAGAATTGAGGTACGGATGTGATCCTGTTTTACAGCTTTGGATTGAGCATGGGTGATTATGCTTGCTGCTGTGTATGCTTTGCTTCGTTGCATATGTTCTGTGTTGGACTGTTGTACCGTGTGATTGTGTTTTTGTATTGTTATATGCTGTACGGATGGTGTTCTTGTATTGTTATATGCTGTACTGTTGTACCGTGTGATTGTAAACTGGGATATTTTGAGTATTGTTGTATTTTAAATTATGTAATCTCTCGGTCAGGCCAAAAGCGAAAATTTTAACCACTATTTTATTGCTTCCACTAGTGTTTGCGTGGTTTAACTCTGTGTTTGTGCACGAGGCCTGACATGGAGTGTGTTCTGCTGTCAACCGTAATCTGTGTCGAGGGATTTAGTCAAGATCTGCATAAGGTACAGATTGAGCTTATATTAACAGCTTTGACATAAGCATGATAATATTTCCAGGGTGAACTGAACTACTTTGTAGATGCTGTTTGCCATGATGTGTTCTATGTGCTAGTTGTGAGCTGGGTTTGCTTAGACGTGTCTACGTGATGATTTTCTAATCTGTTTTCGCATAATTTTTATGTGTTGTTTTAAGCTGATATTTTCTTGCATACATGCATAGTATTTTTAGCCGATTCCTATTGATACCCGATTTTATCCGATGATGGATGGTGCCAACATGCTGATTTTGAAAACAAAATGAGGGTGTTGGTTGGCTCCCGCACCCTCGACTCCCTGCTGCAAGATTGTGTCTGCCCTGAGGTTCAGTGGGTAGCTCCCACCCCTCAGCAAGCGAATGGCACCAGTTGGGTTGAGCTTTGAGACTTTGTGCTGCTGGTACTGCATGTGGGACGGCTGGGTAGCTCCCAGACTTCCACATGCGATGTGGCCACCGATTCACTGATTTCTTGATTTGATGATTCACAGCTGGGTCTGTTTTGAGCTTTGTGTCAGCCGATGAGTCTTCGTTGTACCCTTCATGCATTGCACGTCTTGAAATATTGCATGTCTTATTTGATTGTTGTTTTATGAGTGCTCTTCGTTAAATCAGCTAGATCGAGCGGTGCATCGGCTGGTAGAGCCCTCTTTGAGTCCCAGTTATGTATAATAAATTGATTGTGTTTATTAGGGGATGCCTTTTGTGAATCCTGTATTGAAGAACTGTATCTGTTGAGATATTTGTATGCATTTCTGGTACTGTTTGTGGTAGAGATTTTGAGTTAAAAATCTACACTTTGAGTATGAATGTATTTTGAATTGTATTTTTGTCCAGGCCGTAAAAGAAAACTTTTTTAATCCACTTTTTTAAGTGAAACGAACCTAACTCTAGGAAAAAAAATATGGATAAACATTCTTTAAAATATAATTCAACCATTAAAATCTTTCCTCAACATAGCTGTAAAAGCGTAAATGAATAAATATCTCAAAATAATAAATCCTCCACTCGGGTTTAAAATCAAAGTAAACATGCTATAACTGAAAATGTCTAATAAAATAAAGGCATCTGAAGTGGTCACGGGGTAGCAGCCGCAGCTGGCGATCAGAGGTCCTCACCACCAGTCGGAATGAAATCAACGGCAGGATCACCTGCACAATTTAAATCTAGTGAGCCTAAAGGCCCAGCATGCTCTATCTGATAATAACGAAGTACATATTATAAAACCACATGCAAGCACATAACTATCGTAAAATAATTTAAAAACATGCATGCATGAATGATCATAAAACATTGCTCAAAAACTAGTCGTAACAATGCATAGTCGTATATCATAACATAATGAGGCGTGAACATAACATAAAAGTCGTGTGAGTCGTATCCATGATGTGTGGGCCATTATACATTAACGATTGATCAATTATAAAAATCAACATACGTGACGATACGGTTCACCCGACCTTTCTCGGGATTCCCAACACCTCATGCTGCCACTTCACCATGTCGTGAACACATGGATCCATAAGCTCATTATAACATTAACAGAGGTTCATCGGGCCCGACATGCCGATTCGCTCATCATTACTTGCCACAAACCACTTCAATCCCTAAAAATATTTTCTTTTCTTCCATGCCTTTAACATCTCGTAAAACTTTCATGATGCGTGTAAGTCATAAAACATGCAGCTTAAAAGGTTTAGCCCATCAATATATATTTAATTGTCTTTATCAAATGCATATTCATATACGTAAAATACCATATATATAATTAAATATATATTTACGGGCTTCTGCGTTTTCCTCCATCCCCAGTCAAGGACTGATTCAGTTGGCTGGCCCACTACTTCTAAGCCCAAAAGCCTAGACCTGGTCTTAAATTGCGACTTAACCTAAAACTTGACTTGACCCATTAAACTCAAATTAACTTTCAAAATCGATACAAGTACTCGGTCCTACAACTTAAGGCTAGACATTAAAATTTGACAACACATCAGTCCCATTGACTAAATCAGACTTTAAAATTTTGATACAAATATTGGGCCCAAAAATATTAGAGGAATCTGTATTTTTAAAAGTTTGACTTAAAATATTCGGCCCATTATCATTAAAATTGGACTTTAAACTTTAAAATAAAAATACCCGGTCCAGAAGTAAAATTACCCGGACCCGACTTAAAATAATTTGACCCGACCCCAGACTGACCCGACCCGATTCGACTAGACCGACCCAACCGAATCGACCGAAACCACACAACCCTAGCCACCGGCGCCTTGGACACTCGAGACTTCAAGCCCTTCGATCGCCCTGTTCCGAACACCCTTGTCAAGAATCCCGCCAACAGGAACACCCCTAGGTCCGGCCGTCAAACTAGCCCGAGCCACGGCTCAAACCGTGGCTGCAACTCCCGGATGAACCACATGAATAGGGCAGCCGAGCACCGGGCGATGGAGACGACATCACGTCGGCCTTGGCTCGACCAGGCGGTTGAGCCACATCCACACCTCCTCGGACCACCACCGGACGACCCTTGGACCGAATCCTAGCTCTATGAACCGCCCATGACCAAAGCACATCAAGAAATAAATCATATGCGTGGTAAAAATCGTGATAAATTCATGAATCGCAAACAACAACAATAGATCCAATCATTACGCATACAAATCATGCAACATCATTTGAAAATAGTATATAATGATTTAAATGGTGAGAAAAAGGAAGAATCGAGCGTGTCTTTTTGAAGAATTACAAAGAATACGCATTATCGGAGCGAAGGACAAGAGATTGGGATGATCAACCTTGAAAGCACACCAAAAATGGATGGTGCTCGAGCAAAGGGGAGGGGGCGACGTGAGGTTGAGAGGAGGGTGACTAGGGTTTTGAAAATCTTAGGGTTGCAAAATGAATGGTGTAGCAAAAGACCCCTCCAAGAATTTTAATTAGGAAAATAATAGAGTTTTCCCCCCAAAAACCCCCACTAATTAAAACTCAAATTAAACTTGAATCTTCTAATTTTCGTAGTATAAAATTCTCTAATTTTTAAAATGTAGAAAAGTCCATTACAATATCCCGTACAGGCGAAAAACGGGTTCCCCAAATATACATAAAAATCTTACTTTTTGCAAATATTGCTTAAAATAATAAAGTTTAGCTCTTAGAAATATGAGGGTTTAAAAAATTTTAAATAAACTACACCTCGATCGTCCCCAGTCTCGCCCACGCATCCGAAACTCAATCAGGTTACTAAAATGTCAGGAACATCTTAAAACATTTTATCACGTAATCACATAAAATGACACATAATTTTCAAAAACTAGGTTTCCCCCTAGTCATGCACTCACTCTCACGTAATCAAGAGTTTTGGGTGTTACATTAAGCTTCCGTTGTAATCGTTTGTTTAGTGCGATGTTTTGGTTTTAAGAGCATGGGACCTGACAGTTGCATTAATCTTGAGCCTGAAACCGAAGCATAGAGGGCAGAATAGGCCATAGTGGGATAGACGTTTGGGGAGCTATAGTTGAGTGACTAAGGCTGTAGATTTACTCATCGAGCCTGAATACTCACTATACTTGCTCCAAAGTTAGGGGATTGAGATGTTAGGCACCACCCCAAATGGGAGAGTCGGTGTTTTGCTTTGAGATCTTATTCCCCAGAACACAAGAACCTTGAATCTGGTGATATCAGATTTGATAACTCTTAACATGCAGTGCATTCATGATATTTTGTTGACTGTCATATCATTTATACTGAGATTGTTATTCTCTCTAGAGTTATCTGACTGTTGCTTTGTTTGTATGTTTACATGGCAACAGGTGCGGCAAGAGCTGGTCAGTCTCGACAAGGATAATTTGAGATTGCATCCTAGAAGTGGGACGTCGGGTGTAACGCCTAGAAATCCTGAATACGTAGAAATGAGTGCATGACTAGGGGGAAAATAATTTAGATGATTACATGCCATTTTATATGATTTATTTATGATTTTTATGTTGCATGGTATGTATGTCATGTTTTCAGCCTGTTTGAGTTACGGACGCGTGGACGAGACTAGGGACGACCGAGATGAAAATAATTTAAGATTTTTAAGTTCTTCGATTTTTAAGAATAAATTTATTATTTTTAAGCAGCAAGTTTCTGAAAATTGGGGTTCTTATGGTGATTTTTGAGGGGACCCGTTTTTCGCCTATACGGGTAGTTTTATTGGATTTTAAGTTGTTTTAAAATTTGAGGGGACTTTAACTACGAAAATTAGACCTTTTTAAAGCCAAGTTAAATTTTAATTATCGAGTTTTAAGTGCGAGTTTTAGCTCGAGCAGGTGGAGTTCTTAGGGCATATTGTGTCGAGAGATGTAATTTCTCTTGACCCATCGAAGGTAGAGGTAGTGCAAAGCTGGGGGATTCCGAGGAATGAAGCAGAGATTCCCAGCTTCTTGGGGTTAGTAGGATACTACCGCAAGTTTATCAAGGGCTTCTCTTCGATTCAGTGCCCTTTACAGCCCCTGACCAAGAAGAATGCGAAGTATGTGCGGAGTCCCGAGTGCCAGAGGAGCTTTGATCAGCTGAAGGAGGCCCTCACTTCAGCAAAGGTGTTAGCTATGTCGGTGGATCATGAGGAGTTTTTAGTGTACACAGATGCTTCTCTGAGAGTTTTGGGTGCAGTTCTGATGCAGGGAGGTAAGGTTATTGCTTATGTGTCGAGACAGCTGAAGATTTATGAGCAGAACTACCCGACGCACGATCTAGAGCTTGCAGCAGTAGTGTTTTCTTTGAAGATTTGGAGGCACTACTTGTACGGCGAGAAGTGTCAGATTTTAACCGACCACAAGAGCCTCAAGTACTTCTTCACCCATAAGGAGCTGATCATGAGGTAGCGCAGATGGTTAGAGTTGGTGAAGGACTATGACTGTGACATTAGCTACCATCCGAGGAAAGCTAATGTGGTGGCAGACGCTTTGAGCCGGAAGACTGCAGTAATGTCATGTTTGTCAGTCGAGAGGCCACTATAGACTGATAAACAGAGGTTCGGACTGGAGTTATATTCAGGAGGATGTTCACTGAGTTCGGAAGCGCTCACAGTTCAGCCGACTCTTCGAGAGCGGATTATGGATGGGCAGGCCTCGGATGAGCAGCCACAGTAGTGGAGACAGCGAGATGAGGCCAGAGGTCAAGGTCTGTACACAGTTGAGGATGGGATCGTACATTTCAGAGGTCGCATGTGGGTGCCGAGTTCTGGTCAGCTGAGAGCTGAGATCCTAGCAGAGTCGCATGCATCGACGTACTCCATCCACCCAGGGAGTACGAAAATGTACCAAGATTTACAGACGATGTACTGATGGCCGGGGATGAAGAAGGATATTGGGAGATTCGTATCTGAGTGCTGGACTTGTCAGCAGGTCAAGGCAGAGCATCAACAATCGGTAGGGTTATCGCAGCCACTCCCTATTCCCGAGTGGAAGTGGGAGCATATCACGATGGATTTTGTGGTTGGATTGCCCAGGAGTCCCAGAGGGTACACGGCGATATGGGTGGTTGTGGACAGACTCACCAAGTCAACGTATTTTTTACCGATGAAGACTACTTTCACCCTGACGCAGTACACAGAGCTTTATATCAGAGAGATTGTCAGGCTGCATGGCATACCAGTCTCTATAGTGTCGGACAGAGGCAACAGATTCACGTCTACGTTTTGGAGGAGCTTACATGCCACATTGGGGACTAGATTTGTGTTCAGCATGGCGTTTCACCCGCAGACGGATGGACAGTCGGAGAGGGTCATCCAGATTCTGGAGGATTTGCTGAGATCTTGTGTGATATACTTCCAGGGTATGTGGGACTCGAGATTGCCTCTGGTATAGTTCACGTACAACAACAGCTTTCAGGCATCGATTGGGATGGCTCCTTATGAGGCTCTGTACGGGAGGAGATGTCGATCTCCCGTGCACTGGGACGAGGTTGGAGAGAGAGTTTTGACTGGCCCGGAGTTGGTGCAGCAAACAACGGACATAGTGACGAGGATTCGGGATCGGATGAGGACAACTCGGAGTCGTCAAAAGAGTTATACCGAACAGAGACGACGAGATCTGGAGTTAGCTGTTGGGGATCATGTGTTTGTGAGGATCTCGCCCAAAAAGGGAGTGATGCGCTTTGGCTGGAGGGGCAAGCTCAGCCCGAGGTTTATTGGGCCATTCGAGATTTTGTAGAGGGTTGGTACTTTTGCATATCGAGTAGCGTTATCACCCAGCTTGTCAGCGGTTCATAATGTTTTCCACATCTCGATGCTGTGGAAGTATGTTCCGAATCCGTCACATTAATTAGATTTTGAGCCGCCCCAGTTAGCGCCAGATTTATCATTCGAGGAGCGACCAGTGCAGATTTTGGCTCGAGAGGAGCGCGGACTTAGAGCACGGAGTATTCCGATGGTCAAGGTCCGATGGCAGAATTACTCAGAGGATGAGGCTACCTGGGAGACTGAGACCGATATGCGGACACGCTACCCTGAGCTATTTGGTACGTACTTAATTTCGAGGACGAAATTCCTTTAAGGGGGGAGAGTTGTAACGCCTAGAATCCTGAATACGTAGAAATGATTGCATGACTAGGGGAAAATAATTTTAGATGATTACATGCCATTTTATGTGATTTATTTATGATTTTTATGTTGCATGGTATGTATGTCATGTTTTCAGCCTGTTTGAGTTACGGACGCGTGGACGAGATTAGGGAAGACCGAGATAAAATAATTTAAGATTTTTAAGTTATTTGATTTTTAAGAATAAATTTATTATTTTTAAGCAGCAAGTTTCTGAAAATTGGGGTTTTTATGGTGATTTTTTAGGCGAACCCGTTTTTTGTCTATACGGGTTGTTTTATTGGATTTTAAGGTGTTTTAAAATTTGAGGGGACTTTAATTACGAAAATTAGACCTTTTTAAAGCCAAGTTAAATTTTAATTATCGTTTTCAATTAAGTGGAGGGGCAAGCATGTCAAATTCCTTTTTAATTCCTTAATTAAGCCATATGTGTCATTTTTGACACTACCATTATTTCATAACACAACTTGTTGGCAAACCTTGCCTACTCCACTCCCTCTTGGCCATCCCCTCCCCCTCTCAAAGCATCCCCATCGATTTTCTTCATCTTTTGGGTGATCCAAGGCGGTCTGATCCCGATCTCGTGTCCCCTACATCGGTAACTCGTAGATCTCATCCTTCTCCAAGCCAGGCATGTAATATCTATTCTTTTTATCACCATTTAAGCCATAGTAATCTGTTTTAAATGTTTGATGCATGAACTATATGTGGTTTATTTCGATCTATGCTCAATTGTTTTAGATCCATGCATGACTCACATTTTTCACTTACGTTTTTGATTCATTCTTGATATGCTTCAATCATGGGAGGTTCATGGGGCTATGTTTCGGTCCAAGTGTGATACCAGGTATTTAGTTCATTGAGTTAGGATGACGTAGGTCCAAATGGAAAGTGATTTGGTCAATGAATGAATTAGTTACGAATTTTATGATCAGCACGTATTCTGGCTTGTCTCCTGTGCGCGACAGTAGAGTTGTTGGGGTCGGGTAAGTCGCTCTATCTGGTCTGTGTCATCAAGGTTGATTTCAGGAGATAGCTCATTGAGTTAGGGTCACGTAGGTCCAAACGAGGGGCGATTTGGTTGAGGAACAAATTAGTTATGATTTTGTGGATAGCACGTGTCCTAGTTGCAGTCTGTGTGCGAGCAGTGTCATTACGAGTGTCGGGTTGGTCAAAGGTCCAATTTTAAAGAAATTAGTCAAATGTTTTAAATTGAGTCAAAATTTTAATTTAATTGAACTTAGTGTTTTTTTTTAAAGTTTTTGAAAGTCAAAATTGGAGTTTTTGGATTTTTATTTAAGTCAAAATTGATCATGGGATTTTAAGTGGGTCAAAATTGATTAATTTATTTTAAAGTCAAAATTGGTCAAGTTATTCTAAATCAAAATTGATATTGAAATTAGTCCAAATTGGCCTTAAGATTTTAAAGTTAAAATTGGATTTTAACTAGGGTCAAAATTGGTCATGCGATTTTGAATTAAGTCAAAATAGTATGTGTAAGAAATTTTAAGGGGGATTCTTTTAAGTCTTGGGCTAAGTCAATTGTAATGTTAAGTCTAGAAGTAGTGGGCCATGCTCCTGATCCTTGACCGAAACAGAAAATGTAGAAGCCCGTGAATGTATATTTAAATGTAGTATTCTATGTACGTAAATATTTTAAAGGAAAGGATTAATATACATTGACGGGCTAAGCTTTTAAATTGCATGATTTTAAGAAATGCACGCATCATGAGATTCTACGAAAAGATCAGGCATGAAAGTTTTTTAAGATAAAACCAAAGGGATTGAAGTGATGGTTATTTCGACTGATCAGTCACACGCCCGCTTGCATTCACTGATACGAATCATACGTTTTTCATGTTACGTTATGTCATGCCTTATGTACGTTATATGTTATGATATGTATGAAATGTACGAACAAGGTTTTTAAGATCATTCATGCATTCATGTTATTTTACTACGAGTACGTGCCTGCATGCGACTTTATTAGTATGTACTTTGTTATTTTAAAAGATAGAGCATGTTGAGCCTCTAGGCTCACTAGGTTTAAATGGTGCAGGCGAAGACCCTGCATTGTATTTCCTGACTGGCGGTGAGGACCTTTGAGCGCCCGCTGCAGCAGTACCCCGTGGCCGCATTGATGTTTTGTTTTAGTCATGATACACTTTTCAAATGTTGGTTTGAACTTGTTTATTTTCAGTACTTTTACGCAGTCTGATTTTTACAGTATGGATGATTTAACGATTCGAAATATTTATTTAATTTATGTTTTGAAGTGATGGTTTAGAAAATATTTTTAAAGGGAACGAGCCACACTTTCAGTTTATGTATTCCGCAAATGTTTTAAATTTTTTTCTAAAATACGGTTCGTTTCATCGGGTTAAGAAAACCATAGTTATTAGTTCAGCTTGAGAGATAGTTATTAAAAGTGTGTTTTCTGTTGTACATGTATCTAGAATTGAATTAGACAGTTGTAAATTTGAAATTACGTTGCATCTATCTATCTAACTTTGCTTTTGACTTTGTATAATAACAGAGAACAGATTGTTGGACAGCACGCAGCTTGCTGATGGACAACACGCAAACCAGCTTGCTGGAATCAGCTCTCTGGGTTATATATGTGAGACCCGAAAGTTTAATGGATTAATTGAGTTAATTAATCTGATTTAGCATATACCAGATTTGGCTTGAACAGATCTGGGATGAGCCAGCTTTGAGATGGTATGCTTGGTGAAGCTCTATGTCCGAATTGGTGTTTAGAGAAGCTCTGGAAAGTTAGAGATTCTGCGAAGTAGGAATCAGACTTGAGCGTTGGTCAACGTGGGTCAACTGTATTCAGATCCTGTAATCAGATCTGGTAATCGCGCGTTATTCTGGGCGCACAGGTGGAATATATCACGAGGGTAGCAAAACGTTGTCGTTTGGCAAGGATACAGATTTGAGTATGAGTGCGTTGTTAGTGGTGCGTGGACAGATCCGGTTCTTAGTCCCGGTTCGTGTTGTGGGGTAGATCGGTGCGGTCCAGTGGCTTTCAGATTTGATCAAGTTTTGGGAGTCAGATCTGAGTGTCGTAGTTAGGAGCGATGCGACGCCGTTTAATGATTCAGACTTGGCTAGCGAGATAACGTGTCATGTGAGCGAGCGGTCTTTGGTGCGACATCGTTTGGATAAGTTCTAGTTCTGTTTGGGCGTAGAGTTCAGATCTGGAGTGATACTCAGATCTGAGTTGGGATCAGCTTTGGGATCTTAAGTTGTCGGTGGCTCTTGTCTATCAGATCTGGGAGACTTAAGTATATATTGAGGACTTTGACTTCGGTCTCGCCATTATCTCTTTCCGACACTTAGAAATATTTCTCGAAAGATAACTCTGTCACGATACCCTAGCTACTGTTCATCGAACCTTATGTTCTCTGATTGTCGATGGTATACAGCTCCGACGGAAGCGAGAGTGGTAGCGTTGGACTCCTCTTGTCGAGACCTTTCTTCCTATACCTCTTTTGTTTAGAGCTGCTAGTTCAGCTAGAGTAGTAGGACCGAGCTGGTGGAGCTCGTAGCTCTCAGTTCGTAAGTTCTGTGTTATTGTCCCTGAGCCTGTGTTGTGTTATTGGTTAACAGGTTTCAGATTTGGTTGCTCGGGACTTCGTATGTGGTAATTATAGCTCAGAACTGAGATACGGATGTGAGCTTGTTTTACAGAATTGGATGTGGCATGGATATATGTGTTTGCTTGCTGATCTGTTGTACTGTGTATGCTATTCAGTGGCTATTTTATTCTGTTGTATTCTGTTGCATGAGCATACACGCATTTTCATGTTGTTGAGCTCAGATCTTTTTTGGCCGTTCCTTGTTATCTTGATCTGTGTGTACCAGGATGTTTGTATTAGAGGACGAGCGGGTAACTCCCGTATACCTCATCTCCCTGCTGGGATCTGTTAGCCACTATGAGCGGAGTGGGTAGCTCCCACATCTCATGAGTTGGGCAACAATGGGTTGAGTGAATTTTTGTGCATCTGGTACCGTTTGTTGAGACGAGTGGGTAGCTCCCATATACTAACACACCCCGTGACCACTATTGCTCCGTTGATCTGTCATCGTTGTTGAGTTGTTTCCTGGAGATCTTTTGGTTCCCTGCTTCCGGTTGTAGCCATGTCTCATGCATAGCATTCGCATGTTATCTGTTGCTATCTTACTGCTGTTTCTCAGTTGCTCTCCGTACTGGGGTTTGACCCCATGTCCCTCTGGGGCTGGTTGTCTTGTTTGCTTGTGTGTGTTTTCAGGTTACCATGGTTTCACCGTTGGTCGTGGAGTTGATCCAGCTGGTAGTGCCCCAGGAGGTGGATAGAGTGTCACAATTATAGTAGTAGATACATATGATATTGTATTGTATCTATGTGGTTTATTTGGGAGTCACTCTATGTTTGTTTGTGGCTGTGTTGTAATTGGCTTTTGAACATTGTAAAACCTGTATTTTGAATAACTTTGTATTTTAAATTATGTTTTCTAAAGTCAGGCCAGAAAGCAAAAATTTAGCCACTACTTTATTGCTTCCGCTATTGTTTTGCGTGGTTTATCTCTGAGTTGAGCACGAGGCCTGACATTTTTGGTATCAGAGCATAAGCTGAGATAAGCTCGATTTCTTTTTATCACACTTGAATCTAGGCACAGTATTGCTTGTTGCATGTGCATGACTAAACCTAGTGAGCCTAGATGCTCAGCATGCTCTATCGTATATCATAACAAAATACATACTAATAAAATCACATGCAAGCACATACTTGTAATAAAATAACGTTAAAAACATGAATGCGTGCATGATCTTAAAACATTTCTTCAAACATTTCATGTCATAACATATCATATAACATATAAGGCATGACATAACGTAACATTAAAATCATATGAGTCGTATCCTGAAGTGTGACCATAGTCGATTGTCAATCTATAAACCAACGTACGCGGTGGTGTGGTTCACCCCGATATCTCACGAGGATCCCTATATGTCACACTTATATGTTGCCACTTCACCCCGATATCACACGAGGATCCATAGGCTGCCACTTCACCACGATATCACACGTGGATCGATAAGCTCATAAGTTGCCACTTCACCCCGATATTACACGAGGATCCATAAGCTGCCACTTCACCATGATATCACACATGGATCCATAGGCTCATCATACATCATCATAAGTCACAAATCATTCAATCCCTGGGTTTTGTCTTATAAAGAGCATGCCTTTAACATTCATAAACATTCATGATGCAACTTAGCTCGTTAATGTATATTTAATCATTTTCTTTAAAATATTTACGTAAATAGCTTACTACATATATAATTAAATATACATTTACGGGCTTCTACTATTTTTCTACTTCGGTCAATGACTGGTTCAGGAGCCTGGCCCACTACTTCTACACTTAACATCGCCTTAACTTAGCCCATAACTTGAATGTTCACCTTTAAAATTTCCTAACACCTTCAAATTTTGACTACCTTTCATTCAATTTTGACTAAAGAGTTCAAAAGCTAATTTTCATTGATTCAAAATCAATTTTGACTAATTTAAAATCAATTTTAACTTTAAAAATCAATTAAATCAATTTTGATTTTTAAAATGACAACTTAATCGATTTTGACTCAAATGATCAATCTTGACCAAAAGATCGATTTTGACCAAATTAAAATCCAGAATCAATTTTGACTTAATTAAAAATCAAAAGACTCCAATTTTGAGTAAAAATTTCAAAATAAACATCACTCTAATTATTTTAAAAGTTTGACTCAATTTTAAAACATTTGGCTATTTTCTTTAAAATTGGACCTTTGACTTAAATTAAAAATAACAGGTTCATAATTAAAATAACTCGTACCAACTTTAAAATATTTGACTCGACACACGATTAACCAACCCGATCCAACTGAACCAGCCAAATCAGTCCAATAGAACCGATCGGTCCAATACTTAAAATTAAACCTTTAAAATTTATAATTTACTCCATCCTTTCCTAAATTTCAAAAATTTAAAATTTGACTAAATAAAGACCAATGACTTTGACTTTAAAATTTGATAAAAGTATTAGGCCCATAAATAAAAGGATCTTGACTTTAAAATTTGAACGTTAAAATATTCGTCCCAATACGCTAAAATTGCCAAAAATCCCATAAATCAAATAAATTCTAAAGATGCTGGAAAACATCTTAAAATATGCTTAAAACATCAAATAAAATCATCCATGAACTTTAGAAGCCCCTAAGACTCGAAATCTTAATTTTAACAAAAATGACCCGACGAGGCTCATTTCGAGCGATAAAACGATAAAAATCATTAAAAATCCATTTCTTAAACAAATCACTCCATGTTTCGACCCACATCACCCTAACTCAATATACTAGTCAATGGAGCAAACTAAACCCAAAACCGATTCAATATGTTACCAAACCAACGCCCGCAATCCCACTGCCCGTGCGCAGACTGCAACCAGGACACGTTATAGCCATAAAATTCATAACTAATTCGTTCCTCGACCAAATCACTTATCGTTTGGACCTACGTAACCCTAACTCAATGGGATATCTCCTTCATTCAACCTTGACAACTCAGACCATATTTAGCAACATGACCGACCTCAAAAACTCTACTGTCGCGCACAGATGATAATCCAGGACACGTGCTGATCTTAAAATTCATAAATAATTCATTCCTTAACCAAATCACTTCCCGTTTGGACCTACGTGATCCTAAACCGATGGAATAACTACCAGGACCACCCTTGGACCAAAAAATAGCCCCATGAACCGCACATGACCGAAGCTTCACAAGAAACGAATCAAATACGTTTTGAAAACTATGAAACATGCATGGATCTCAAACATTATGCAACATACAATTCATGCATTAAACTTTGAAAAATTTTTAGTATGGATTAAATGATGAGAAAAAGAATAGATATTACATGTCTGACTTGGATAGAATAGAGATCTGCGAGTTACCGATGTTGTAGACGCGAGATCGGAGCACGACGGCCTTTGGATCACCAAAAACTGAAATTTTCGAAGGCCTTGGGGGGAGTGGGACGAAAATTTGAGGGAACGAGGGAGTGGAGGCTCTGGCAGATTCCATCCAGCGTAAGCATCTGGATAATCTGGAATGCGACGTGGCATACCCGAAAGCCCTAAGAAATGCATAGGAAAGAAGGTCAGATTAACCCCGAAAAAAGTGATCCAAAAATGGATTTGACCTAAAGTTTCAGGGTATGTCCGACCAAAGATTTTACCTACCCAATAGTAAAATCCTGCAAATAAAGCAAAAACGGCTCCCATAGAAAGTACATAATGGAAATGTGCAACCACATAATAAGTATCATGTAGAGCAATGTCTAGCCCAGAATTTGCCAGAACTATTCCAGTGAGTCCTCCTATAGTGAACAAAAATATGAACCCTACAGCTTAACATAAAATAATTTCATTCTTAAAAATCCAATAATTTAAAAATCTCAAATTATTTTCGTTCCGGTCGGCCCTAATCTCGTCCACGCGTCTGTAACTCAAACAGGCTGAAAAACAACACATGCACACCATGCAACATAAAATCATAAATAAATCATAAAAGATGGCATGTAATCATCTAAAAATATTTTCCCCCTAGTCATGCACTCATTCTCACGTACTATAGATTTTGGGGCGTTACATCCCAGCCACCCCAGCAGCAGGCAGCCCAACAGTCGGGACACCATATGTTTAGACCTCGTGGTCGTCAATTCAAGAAGAAGTTTGGTTCTAGTTCTTCTAGCTCGGGCAGTTCTAGCGACACTAGTTCCAAGGTCGAGTTTTGTGGCCAGTGTGGAGGAAGACATCCTACGTCGCAGTGTGTTGGGGTGCAAGGTTCGTGTAACATTTTTGGGCAGTATGGACACTTTGCGAGAGTGTCCTTTGGCTGGATCTCAGCACACCGCTGCCCCACCGCAGGGTCATGCAGGTGGATCGTCTCGAGGTCGTTCTTTTCCTGATCCGCAGCAGACGTTGGGAGAGCCCCAGTTTAGGCCGTTTCAACAGCCTGGTCCTTCGCGGTTTGGACAGTCTTCCCAACCCCAGTTTTTAAGACTTAATTTTGCCCAGGTGAATGCCATGACGAGGGAGCAAGCGGAAGGCACGCCAACAGGAGTGATCGCAGGCACTTGCTTTGTCTTTGATTTTCCTACGCGTGTATTGTTTGATACAGCAGCATCACATTCATTTATTGCAGATTCATTTGTGGTTGAGCATGGTTTGCATACCACTTCTTTGAGTGATGTGGTTTCTGTTGCAACCCCTGTCGGCGCGAGCCTGTTCTCCCAAGAGATGTTGTTGAATGGCATTCTTAGATTCGGTGAGAACGTGTTGTTAGCGAATCTGATCAGGCTAGTGATGTGGGATTTCAATTGCATAGTGGGAATGGACGTGTTGTCTGGTTATAGGGCCACCGTGGATTGTTTTCATGGCGTTGTACGTTTTAGGCCCCAGTCTGGTGAGAAGTGGGACTTCTATGGCCTCGATTCCCGATCGAAGATTCCTTTAGTCTCTTCGATGGAGATGTTTAGCCTGTTTTCGTTGGAGAATTCTGGATTTATGATCTATGCTCTAGATGCGTCTTCTTCATCGTGTGTGAAGATTTGTGATGTTCCCGTTGTTCGTAATTTCCCTGATGTGTTTCCGGAGGAGATATATGGTTTTCCTTCGAAGAGGGAGATAGAATTCAGCATTGAGTTGGTACCTGGTACAACTCCTATCTCGAGAGCCCTGTATCGCCTAGCACCTACTGAGTTGAGGGAGATTAAGGTACAGCTTAGCGATTTGCTGGAGAAGGGTTTCATTAGGCCAATTATGTCACCGTGGGGAGCGCCTATCTTGTTTGTGAAGAAAAAGGATGGGTCGATGAGAATGTGCATAGACTTTAGGCAGTTGAATAAGGCAACAGTGAAGAATAAGTACCCTTTGCCAAGGTCGGTGACTTGTTTGATCAGCTTCAGGGTTCGGATGTGTTTTCTAAGATCGATCTACGTTCGAAGTACCATCAGTTGCGCATTCGAGAGAAAGATGTTGTGAAAACTGCATTTCGTACGAGGTACGAGCATTATGAGTTTTTGGTTATGCCTTTTCGTTTGATGAATTCCCCCATAGTTTTCATGGACCTGATGAATCGAGTCTTTAGATAATTCATCGATTGGTGTGTGATTGTGTTTATCGATGATATCTTGGTGTACTCTAAGACTTCGATGCAGCACAAAGAGCATTTGAGGCTGGTTCTCCAGACACTTCGAGACTCGCAGCTGTATGCTAAGTTTTCCAAGTACGAGTTTTGGTTGGATAGAGTTGTATTTCTGGGTCATGTTGTTTCAGCTGCAGGTATTACTGTGGATCCCAGTAAGGTTGAGGCTGTTGTTAACTGGGAGCGTACCAAGAATGTTTCGTAGATTCGTAGTTTCTTGGGTTTGGCTGGATATTACCGTCGCTTTATAGAGGGATTCTCTAGTATATCTAAGCCTATGACGCAATTGACTCAGAAAGACAAGAGATTTGTTTGGACTGAGCAGTGTGAGAACAGTTTTCTGTTGCTCAAAGAGAAGCTAAATTCTGCGCCTGTGTTAGGTTTGCCTTCAGGTTAATGTAGTTGCTGATGCATTGAGCAGAAAGGCTCAAGTGGCGATGTTGGCTTCGATGCAGATTTCGAAGGTCCATGAGCATCTTAGCACTACTGGTTGGCGATTTTACCCAGGTGAGGATTATGTTGTGGTGTCTTCATTTCAAGTTGAGCCACAGATTGTTGCCAGCATTTGAGCAGCTCAGAGGACTGATCCGTCCATCCATGAGTTGAAGTTGAAGGTGAGAGCTGGACAGTTGGAAGACTATTCTGTTTCTTCTGATGGTTGTTTGAAGTTTCATGGCAGACTGGTTGTGCCAAATCTGGTCGACTTGAAGGAGGAGATCTTGAGAGAAGCGCACTGTAGTAGACACAGTGTTCATCCTGGTACAAGGAAGATGTACCATGCCTTGAAGCAGCATTACTGGTGGGTAAGTTTGAAGTGTGATGTTGCTGATTTTGTAGCGCGTTGCTTGAACTGTCAACAAGTTAAGGCAGAGAGGATGAGACCTGGTGGTCTATTGCAAAGTTTGGATATACCCCAATGGAATTGGGAGCACATAGCAATGGATTTTGTGACACATTTACCTCGTTTCAGCAGAGGTTGTGATGCTGTGTGGGTTGTTATCGATAGATTGTCGAAGTCTGCTCACTTCATTCCCTATAGTATGACTTTTATTTGAAGAATATGGGGAAGATGTACATAGATTTTGTGGTGCAATTGAATGATGTGCCTGTTTCTATCGTTTCAAATCGTGATCCGTGGTTTACTTTCAGATTTTGGAAGAGCTTACAAATAGCTTTGGGTACCAGATTGGCTATGAGTACAGCGTATCACCCCCAAACAGATGGCCAATCTGAGAGAACTATCCAGATTTTAGAGCTGTTGTGATTGATTTTAGTGGTAGCTGGCAAGATTCGTTGTCTTTGGTTGAGTTTTCATATAACAACAGCTACCAGGTCACGATTGGTATGCACCATTTGAAGCTTTGTATGGCAGGAAGTGTAGATCGCCTGTGTGTTGGGAAGAAGTGGGGAGAAGCAGCTGTATTCTCCAGAATTTGTGCAGCAGATGAGAGATCAAGTAGATCTGATTCGCCAACGAATGAAGGCTGCACAAGATCGCCAAGCTAGTTATGCGAACAAGAGGCGTAGACCTTTAGAATTTCAGGTTGGTGAATATAGTTTTCCTGAAAGTTTCTCCTTTTCGCAGTGTTATGAGGTTTGGTCTCAAGGGAAAATTGGCTCCTCGTTATGTTGGACCATATGAGATTGTTGAGAAGATCGGACCTTTGGCTTATCGGCTGTTGTTGCCGCTAGATCTGTCCTCATTACATGATGTTTTTCATGTGTCTATGTTGAGGAAGTATGAGCCAGATCCGTCGCATGTGTTGAGAACTGACGAGGTGGAGCTAGATCGTACTTTGAGCAATGTTGAGTATCCCTTGCAGATCTTGGACAGAAAAGAGAAACAGCTGTGGAATAAGACTATTCCTTTGGTGATGGTCCAGTGGAGCAAGCATGGTAGAGAGGAAGCTACTTGGGAGCTGGAAGAGAAAATGCAACGAGAGTGGCCACATCTTATTGAGTAGATGTTGCATTTGTTTCCAGTGACTATTTTTGATTGTGTTGTTTGTTACAGTTATCTTGAACTCTTGGTTAGTAGCCTCTCGTTGAGTGTTGGTTTTGTGTTGAGGTTTTGGTTCAGTTTTGGAGTTGTTGTCTGATTTCGAGGATGAAATCTTGTTCTAGTGGGGGAGAAATGTGAGACCCGAAAGTTTAATGGATTAATTGAGTTAATTAATCGGGTTTAGCATAGACCAGATTTGGCTTGAACAGATCTGGGATGAGCCAGCTTTGAGCTGGTATGCTTGGTGAAGCTATTGGGTCCGAATTGGTGTTTAGAGCAGCTCTGGAAAGTTAGAGATTCTGCGAAGTAGGAATCAGACTTGAGCGTTGATCAACACGGGTCAACTGTATTCAGATCCTGTAATCAGATCTGGTAGTCGTGCGTTATTCTGGACGCACAGGTGGAATATATCACGCAGGTAGCGAAACGTTGTCGTTTGGCAAGGATCCAGATTTGAGTATGAGCGCGTTGTTAGTGGTGCGTGGACAGATCCGGTCCTTAGTCCCGGTTCGTGTTGTGGGGTAGACCGGTGCGGTCCAGTGGCTTTCAGATTTGATCAAGTTTTGGGAGTCATATCTGAGTGTCGTAGTTAGGAGCGATGCAACGCCGTTTAGTGATTCAGACTTGGCTAGTGGGATAACGTGTCCTAGTGAGCGAGCGGTATTTGGTGCGACGTCATTTGGATAAGTTCCAGGTATGTTTGGGCGTAGAGTTCAGATCTGGAGTGATACTCAGATCTGAGTTGGGATCAGCTTTGGGATCTTAAGTTGTCGGTGGCTGTTGTCTATCAGATCTGAGAGACTTAAGTATATATTGAGGACTTTGACTTCGGACTCGCCATTATCTCTTTCCGACACTTAGAAATATTTCTCGAAAGATAACTCTGTCGCTATACCCTAGATACTGTTCATCGAACCTTATGTTCTCCGATTGCCGACGGTTATAGCTCCGACGGAAGCGAGAGTGGTAGCGCTGGACTCCTCTTGCAGAGACCTTTCTTCCTATACCTCTTTTGGAGACTTTGGAGGAGCTTGAGGTGGATCGCGAAGACATCTCCCTTCTGTAGTCTGTTAGCATAAGCGTCGGATTTATTTATAATGATACGAATTAAAAATTATTAAGTTATATATATACTAATATTATTTCAATTAACACAACAAAAAATATGATATTATATAGGAAATACTATCCAATTGCACCAGATTAAGGAAAATTACAATGTTAATACCACAAATAATATGTTTTGTCCTACAAATAATTCATTACAATTCCCAACGATCTATCTTTGAAAATAATTCCATCAAAACCTTTTTACGTCCTCCGTAGACCAGAGACGCAACACCTAACATTATCAACAAATACTGGTATCAGTTAACATAATAATAATAATGCGATAAATTCAACACACAGAATACAACATGCTGAATCCAACAAATCTCAGCTGAAAGCTATCCTTGGCAGAACAAATTAACAATCAGATTAGGAGTCCATTGATATGTTCCTTCCACCACCTACTAAGTATATCTGTGAAACTTTTATCACTCCAACAGTTAAATAATTTCACAAACACAGATAACTTTGTAAATTTAGTACAACCAGGATATAATTTCACGACCATCAAACTGCAGTATCCTTCCATTTGTTAGAGAAACAAGTTATAACATGCTAAAAAACGATACTTTTACACTTAGGACATAATAACAAACCTTCAAAAATCAGTAAACAACCAAAATTACGAGATAGGTCTCCCATTAACAATGTTATCATTGAACGTTAAAAATCCATTAACAATGTTATCAATGATGGACAACGGTGCATGTGGTCTATCAAGAAAGCCGAATTCAAATGGAGACACCCAAGCAGTGTATACAACCAGAATTACGAGATATGTCTCCCATGCATCGTAAAACAATAACAAACAACAAGGCCAACGTTTAAGGAGTGGAGGAATTCTATCATAAAGCACATTTCAAATGGGAATATTGCAACGCACAGGAAACCCATAAATCCACAATGATAGATCTAAAGTTTTGAAGGGTTTAATTGCTAATTTCAATAACCTTCTTCAGCTTCAGTTCAGAGATTCCGTTTTCGTCCAAGCTGAATTTTCAGATTAGACAGGAACCCGGTTCACAGGAGTTAACCGATTCGAACCCTATCAAGCACGGTCCAAGGTATTTAAAGATCAGTTGGTGCAAATATTTTTAAAGACAAAATGAGATCATCCTTTTAATTTGCCTATAAATACACGTGCCAAATACCTTCACCCTCATTTATCAAACTTCTTCCAACAATTTCTATTTTTAAAGTGGTGGGTACTGTGGAAAAAAGCTCTCTGTCCACCAGAGCTTCAAAACTCTTTCAACGTGATTTTGATCGTGTTTGTAAGTGGTTCAACATCGAAAGATTTCTATTAGATGTGTTTAGCAGTTGAGGCAAGTAAACTATGTTTCTTGCTGCACTTTCGAAAGCATATATTGATTTTCTTCTTGCATACTTGTATGAGTTTTAAAGGTTTGAGAAACGTATTTTTTGAAGTTTTTCAGACACAGTTGAGTTTATGATGTTTTCTTGAGAAAATATTAGTTTGCTGAGATTTTGATTTAGAAAGGTTGTTCAAAAATGTTGTTACGATATTCGATCCAGTTTCTTCCTGAGTTTTCTGGGATGTTTTTCAAGTAGCTCAGAAGTAGCTTAGGTGTTTTGTTTCAGTAGCCAAGCAGCTTACTTGTCCCTGTTTCTGGAATTCCCCTTAGATATTTTCGATTACTTCAGACTAAGGAAATCTCTAAGTTGTTAGTCATTTTGAGCTAAGTTTGCGATCAGTTTCTTTCCCAGAGCTGATTTTAAGTCGTGATCTGTTTCTTTTTTCAGAGCTGTTCAACCATAATCTGTTTACTTTCCCCAAAGCTGTTTATTATCCGTGATCTGATTTTCACCCAGAGCTGTTTTACGCTCGTAATCTGTTTTCATTATCCAAGATGAGTTGACTTTGTCTGACTATTGTAATCCAGTCTGCTCATTTAAGTTGTGTTGACTTTTCCAAATCTGAGTTGACCAAACAGCCCAGATCTGATTTTCTATTCTGAGCTGGTACGCTTGAGTGCTATTCATACTCTGTTAAGATAAAATTTATAGGTTTTGGTGATAACAAAATAACAAAGAGAACTAAGTCTCGCAGAAGACAAAGGAATTGAAGATTTCATATTCCGTGACTTCATTGAAAGTTTCGCAGAAGACAAGAGAATTGAACTTTCCAGATCTCATGACGTCATGCTTTCTAATTATAGTTTTCCAGTTTCGAGAGATCTGAGCTAAGCGTTGACAACTGAGTTGACCATTCAGGAGCTGTTCAGACATCGAGTCAAGTATTCAGTTTTCGGGACAGTTATCAGACTTGAGGCTATTCAGATTTGTTGTAGAAGCTACAGTGAGAAATCTGTTTCAGAGCAAAGTACTCAAAGGTTCAGATTTCTGTCAGGTTTTCAGCATTGAAAGTATTCAGACATCTCAGTAACAGATTCCGTGATATTATCTCAAGTAGTTGTATTCAGACATTTAGTGTTTATACAGATAGTATTTCAGAAATGGTTACAGTGCTATCAGTGAACATCAGACTTGAGGTTATCAGTAGTGTTCGACTCAGACTTGGAACAGTATATTTTCAGTAGTCGCAAGTATTCAGTTGTTGCATATACTCAGTTCTCTTAATAGTCAATAGTGACAGTTTCGAAGACACAATCAGTGATAAGATAGTCATCTTCTTCAAGGAAAAAGAACTGTTTTAACAGTAAGAAATTTCAGGCGTAATTTACGAAAAGATTCAAGAGCTATCAATGTTTAAATTGGAAAGAATCAATGGTGAAGATTGAACCGTACGATTTCCTGGAATTTAGGAGACACTGTCATGGCTATTTTGGGTAAATAGTACATAATATACAGATGACGTTATTCAATGTTTGCCAAAATTTGGATAGATTACCATTTGGTGGAGCAGGATATACGGTTGTACGATGAACATATTCAAAAAGGATTTTGTGTCCTTGGCGAGATTTAATGATCGTTGTGGACGAAGGGTATAAATAGCTGGATTTTGAATTGAAGAAGCTCTCGCTTACTCTCCTTCCCTGGCTCATTCTCATCGATTGAAGTTATTTTCCTAAGGCTCAAACAGCTACTGGAAATTTGCATTGCAGAAATTATTCTAAGTCCAGTATCCTAATCTCGAATAACACTTCACAGTTCAAGCCTTCACAGATATTACCTTCGAGATACATCTTCTGGTTACCTTGTGTAATCGAGTTTTATTGTTAAAACCAGAAGATTTACAGTCTCAATAGCTTTGCATTCCATTGTATCATTCATTGTTGAGTCTGTAACGAACGTGCTACACAAAGTCGTTTGATAGAAATTCTAAGTTTTGTATTCAGCAGTTACATCTGCTTGTTGTTGGGAGTTGCTAGGAGTTCACCTGGAGCGAGACTCGATGATTGGGTGTTTACAGAGGCTGTACTCATCAAATCTTCTAGTGGAACCTTCCTGAAAAGGAAGAAGGGGAGACGTAGGATATTGATATCCGAACTTCCATAAACAAATTCTCGACCTTATACTTTTACATTATCGCATTTATTTAAGCTTTAACTGTTCACTGATTGACTGGATTATTTCCGCACATTTACTGTTAGCCAAGAAATCAGCATTAAAACTGAGATACCTTAAATCTGGTAACTCGGATTTAAGTTAATCAGGGGCTTGTAAAAATCGTTTTAAAGGTCTCGAAAATATTAAAAATACCAAGGAGTTCATTCAACCCCCCCCCTTCTGAACTCCTAGGCCTGTTTTTCGAGCCATATTGATCCTATCAATTGGTATCAGAGCCTGCGCATCTCAGTTATTGAACAGCTTGTTGTTTGTGGTTTATTAGATTCAAATATGTCTACTTCTCACAACAAAATTCCCATGTTTTCCAAGGAGGATTATGATGACTGGAAGATTCGTATGCAATCGCATCTGGCTGCTCAGGACGATGATATGTGGTCGGTCATCACAGAAGTGCCGATGAAAATTAAGAAGCCAAACTTGGCCTTTGCTATATCTAATGGAGAGCCCCAATATCTAGAAGAAGAGTAGACATGAGTACTCCAACGAGGACAAAAAGAAAGCGAATCTGGATAACGTGGCCAGGGACATTCTTTATAAGAAGCTGGACAAAAACATGTTCATAAGATTAAAACCTGCGTCACAGCAAAGGAGATATGAGAGAAGCTGACACAAATTGTTAGATTAGATGCCCAACTAGCCAACTTGTGACGAGTGGGTGTTATTGACTCTTTGTATAACGATCTTTATTTATGAAATTCGCATTTCTTATATGGCATTCTTTATTTTTATTATGCTATAATGTTAACAATTGTGTTGGATAAATACCTAGAATGCACTATAGTGTATGTTAGATGTGATAGTGGATATGATGGCTATCATGAAACACATCTAATAGTCACTGTGTATTCTGAATTCATTCCTAGTCGATTGGGCCGTCAAAATGAGGATAAGGCCGCCCGAGCTTGAGACTAGCATCTGCGATGTGAAGTACCATGTTTCATTGGTAGGCAACATTGTGATGTTCTGAGCATGCAGATGGATAGTGACCTGGTGATCTATCGAACTACCCTCGTTCGGACTTTCCAGTGGTTACCATTTGTCGAGTGGATAAGTCCGAGGTCTTGGTTGTACTGATTAGTCCTCACTATTCGAAAC
>KQ997008.1:3599-18447 GCA_001598015.1 Dorcoceras hygrometricum | reverse complement strand
AATGCACTCGTAGCCTACTGACTGACTTATAACCAACGCACAAACCATCTGCTGAATCTTTAGCACGAAGGCTAAAACGCTGTCGTATCCATTTATTCTAAAACGACACCGTTTTGATATCGCTAACTCCAAGTTCCTACTGCTGGTTAACAGTAGCTTCCTGCTGACTCCATCTTTTCTTCGCGCTATGTCTTGATCCAACTGCTGATTATGCTGACGTCACTACTGATGTCATCGTTGCTAATCCATCGACTGATTCTGCTGACGTCATCTTCGCTGATCCAGCTCTTACGCTTCTTGTTAACTGCTGATTGTGATGACGTCATTCTTGCTGCTCAATGCTTTCTCCAGAATATGTGCTGACTTCATCACTGCTGATTCTCGATTTCTTTTCGCTTCAATCCAACAGCTGATTTCTTCTACTTCTGAACACTGTAGCTTACTGCTGAATTGTTCTTCTTCGATACTTCTCCAGTAGACTTCACAGTTCCTGTTCCAGCTGGTTCATCTTTTCTTCTTCGAACTTTCTCCAGCAGACTTCACAATCCCTGTTCCAGCTGGTTCCACTTGGCCTCCGCCTGTTTACTGACTCAGTTGGTCATCAGGTGGCGGGGTTGGGTGAGGTCCCAATGCATGTAGGAGTCGATGCTTTGTTGTAGAGGATTCACCGCTCACCCTTGTGCGTGGATATCCTATGCTGTCTGAGGAGATAATAGTGTGACAAATCTCTGGCCAGAGTATTAGATGTGTTTTGGGTAAATGGGTTTGCCTAGTAACACACGCGATGTCACTATTTGATCTCCAAGATGTATGCATGGTTATTGGATCTCTAGCGACTCTCGATTTACCAATGGTCACTGATCTGATCGGGATATGTGTGTTGAAAGGACCGTACAGTACGCTAACCATGACTGACTGGTTCTTTCAGGCACTATCAGTGATACCTAGGGGATCATGGGCCGATGTTGCTAGACGCTTTACCATGATCCGATGGGTTAGTCCGAAAATGTGGTTTCAGAGTCACAAATATTGTGATCCCACGGCTAGCTGTATCCCTGAACCATTTAGGGTCACACAAGTACTGGTTTCTCAATTCCCATACGAAAATTAAGCTCAATTTGTTGAGTATAGTAAGAGGAAGGATGGAAGTGCGACTTCCTAAAATTAAAGGGTCAAAATGAAATTTCCCTAAGTTTGGACTGGTTTGACTATCCTTAAAGCTTACAGGGGCCAAACTGCTATTTTGGATTAGGTGGTCCGAAAAATTTTTTTCACATCATAATGCTCAGTTTGTAACTGTGTAGATCGGTCCGATCTGATCGTCGATCGGGATTATGATGGAGCCACAGTGATGAACTTGAAACCAATGTGCACCCTGGGCCTGGACCGACCCAATCCCATTAAGCGGGTTCAAGCCCATGGAAAATCTATAAATAGGGGCCCTGGGGTATTCATTTGAAACACACCAAAAGCTCCTCAGCTTATAAATTTCTCCCTTTCTCTCCTCTCCTCCCGGCCGTCGCCGCCGTCGTCAGAATTTGTTCCGACCGTTCGGTGAGGAGATTCCGTCCGTGAAACTTTCGTCGGTTTTCTAGTGCAAACCGGCGAAGGAATTTAGATTCCGGTCATGGACCGAATTAGGAGGCCGAAATCGATCAACCGTTAAAGTGCCAATTTCCTCGTGAAATTGGTCGGAGCTAGGCGCCTAGACACCAGCAAGGTACTAATATGAACATTCTATGAATATTTTATTCAATTGTATAGGTGTATTGACCGTTCCCGGGCTCCAATTTTAAATCTTCCGCTGCGCCCCGAGAGCAGGATCCGGATCCACCGTTGTGCCAACAGTATTGTCCCTAGAAGCAACAACTCATCACCAGCAAGGCATACGTTATGACAAAAGATCAAGCTCCAGCAGATACGACGGTTGTGACTGGTAAGATCGTTGTTTCTAGTATGTCTACGTCAGCGTTGTTAGATTCCGGTGCCACTCATTCCTTTGTATCAGAAATATTTGCTAAGAATTTACCAATTAAACCAGAAGTAGTTGAAGTAGGATATTGTGTCCAGATTCCTTCGGGAGAAAGTATAGTAACCAATCACATTATTCGTAATATAGAACTTAAGTTACAGGGGAATATTGTCTATGCAGATTTGATAATATTGCCAATGCTTGAGTTTGATTTAATCTTGGGAATATATTGGTTAACTAAGTATGGAACCGTTATAGATTTTAAGCAGAGAACGGTTAAGATTAAAATACCCGTCTTTCCAGAAGATATCTCAGGTCTACCCCCAGATCGCGAGTTAGAATTTTCCATCGATTTAGTACCAGAAGCTGCTCCAGTTTCTAAGCCTCCTTACAGACTTGCCCCTAAGGAAATGAAAGAGTTAAAAGAACAGATCCAAGATTTATTGGATAAAGGTTTCATTAGACCCAGTACTTCGCCGTGGGGAGCTCCGGTGTTGTTTGTAAAGAAGAAAGATGGAAGTATGCATCTGTGTATAGATTATAAGAACTGAATAAGTTAAAAGTTAGGAATAAATACCCTCTTCCTAGAATATATGACTTATTAGATCAGTTACGAGGAGCTGCTGTGTTTTCGAAGATCGACTTAAGATCTGGATACCATCAGCTACGAGTTAAAGAAGCAGACGTGTTTAAAACAACTTTCAGAACTAGATATGGCCATTATGAGTTTTTAGTTATGCCTTTTGGGTTAAGTAATGCGCCACCAGTGTTTATGGATCTGATGAATAGAGTATTTCAACCTTTTCCAGACAGATTTGTTATCGTGTTTATAGATGACATTCTCATTTTCTCAAAGAGCATATTTGAGCATGCAAACCATCTTAGAGAAATTCTGCAAATTTTAAGAACTAGGAAATTGTTTGCTAAGTTTAGTAAATGAGAATTTTGGATCGAAAAGGTTGTATTTCTTGGTCATATTATTTCCAAGAATGGGATAGAAGTAGATCCTTCTAAGGTAGAAGCTATTCAAGAGTGGCCTGTACCTAAGAGCGTGACAGAGGTTCGTAGTTTCTTAGGACTTGAGGTTATTGCAGAAGGTTTATAGAGGGATTTTATAAGATAGCTGTCCCTTTAACATCATGACTAAGAAGAATGTTAAGTATGATTGGACTCAAGAATTCCAGTCCAATTTTGAGAAATTACAGTTTCCTTTAGAGAAATCTGTTCTCATTTCAGCGATCATTTTCCAGTAGTCAAATCTGATACTCAATAAGTTTTTAAAATGGGAAGCGAGTTTTAAAAGAAGTGAACCCCGATGATTTTCAAAGGAGATTTCAAATAATATTTCAAAAGATAAGAGTTTAAAGGAATAAAAGTTTATTTTTAAGGATTTATGGCATAGATAATAGACGGTCATAAAGGAAAGGTGAGCAGTTGTCCAGATGTCGATTGCCCCTTCACAATGAGCTATATGCTAGAACTGATATCAGAAGTAATTTGATCAAGTGCACAACGGACCTAAGGAGAGATTCTAAGCCATAAATCATAAAGTACAAGAAATTAAATGAAGGTATCTGGGTTATTGTCCCCGCATCCATGTTAGGAAAGAAAGTTTTAAGAAAGTTTACGAAAGAATGATTATGTTTAAATAAAGTTCCTTTAAACTCAGTTATGTAAATGTTCAGATGTCTGCCTTCATTATATGACTTTGTTATTACTCAGATTTTACTTGCTGAGCCCCTAGGCTCATTAGCTTTTAAAATGGTGCAGGTGAGACAGTTAAGGGACAAGCGGAAGGTGGAAGCTGAGACAGCTGGGTGGTGAAGTGTTTATCTATGGACAGCGTTTCCCGTGTCTTAAATGTTGTTGTCTTTTATCCTAGACATCTGTATTAGATCTATTGCAACAGTAGTAAATTCATATAGAATTTCAGATGTTGTAATATCGCATTTGCAGTATATATATGAAATCTGTTTTCCGCAAATTTTCAGTACTAGGCGCCGAATGTGTGTGTCAGATTTGTGTTTGTGTTCGTAATTTTTCTAAGTTATAAGAAATACAGCTTATAGTTTTCCGCAAATTTTCAGTACTAGGCGCCGTAATGTGTAGTGTTCAGATTTGTGTTTGTGTTCGTAATTTTTCAAGTTTATAAGAAATACAGCTTATACAATTGTCATTCATCCCTTCTTTTCATTTTAAAATTTTACTTCACCCCAAATCCGTGACCCCATGGGTTCGGGCGTCACACCCACAGACATGGTTCCCTGCACCAAGTTATCGAACTCGCGCTCCCGGGCATTAACATAGTACTCCGGAATGTACTCATGACGGAACGCAGTACAAAAAATGTTCCATGATAACCCCACACCAGTCTCCTCAAGAGCTCGGGATGCAGCTCTACACCAGCGTTCTGCATTTTTCCTCAGTTGAAAGGTGGCTAAACTCAGTCTACGCTCATCGTCATACCGTACTCGATCAAACAGCCCTGTGATGTGCTGTAACCAGGACTCCGCATCTGAACTAGACTCGCCAGCATTGAACGTTTGATGATTCATCCACTGAAACCTCGACATAATCAGTTCCATTTCGTCTATACGGGCTGCCAACATATCCACCTCGTCATCAACCTGTCTCCCGCGCCTACGAACGGGAATACTACGCTCGCCCTCATCGTTCTGAGCCTTAGACTCTATTGGAATCTTCCTTCTAGCTCTACCCCTACGTCTAGGCGACATCTACGAAAACATTAAGACAATAAGATCACAAGCAATATAACACATAGTCAAGCACATACAACAAACAACACAGTGCCTAGACTCAAATGTGATCAAAGAATTCGAGCTTATCCTAGTTTAAGCTCTGATACCAAGATGTCAGGCTCGATGCAGTAAACAGAGATTAAACATGCAAACACAATTGCGGAAGCATTAAATAGTGGCTAAAATTTTTTGCTTTGGTCTGACTTAGAAAACATAATCAAAATATTGTTTTTACAACAACCAAAAGCTGCACACCACAGCTACAATTACAACGAGTATCAGCACACAAAACCAACAGAAACTAAATCCAGTTACAATGGTAGCACGGGGCATTCCCCGGCAACAACCAATACATCTATATATATATAGATATAACAGCTGACTCACCTCCTCGGCCAGCTGAATAACCTGGAAAACCTGAATGGCACACAACAACCAAACAGCCCCAAAGGTACAGGGGTCAAACCCCAGTACGGAGAGCAACTTAAAACAACAATTAGACAACAATAGATATAGATGAATGTGCTATGCATGAGGACAGCAGAATACAAGGGCAACATGCTACATTCGAGGTAGGAAGCCATAGGAACTCAAGAACAACCCAACAGATTACACAATTCGAAAGAGAGAAGTGGCCACGATGTATGTGAGAGCGTGGTAGCTATCCACTCATCCCAACACACTATACTAGGAGCATAACCCAGATTACTCAACCTGCTGTTGCCAAAGCTCATCAGAGTGTGGTAGCTATCCACTCGTCTCATAGCGTCTAACAGCTAGATCTGCAGGTAGATGAGGAGCACGGTATTGCCGATCGTCCTCAACAGAAAACATCCTGGTACATACGGGTTAGCAGAACAACAAATTGCTAACAGGGTATGAGCTCAACAGGGAAATAATTTGTGTATGCCAATGCAACAACTTGCAATAACCAGCACAGAATAGCAGTAAGCAACAACAATACGATAGCATACACACTGCACAACATAGCAACAAGCATACACATATATCCAAGCTTATCCCAAAGCTGTAATACAAGCTCACATCCGTACCTTAGCTTCTGTGCTACAATTACCACAACAAGAGTCCCGAAAAACTCAGATCTGAAACCTTCTTAGCCAAACACAACAATCAGATCATGGAAAGTAAGCACAAAATATCATTTAGGAAACCACCAACTCGACCCAGTTCTATCCTACCCCTTAACGCAATATCTAGCTCTAAACGAAGCGTAAGGGAAGGATCTAACACTTACCCGAAAGCACTACCTGAACGGAAGACCCAATCGGCCGGAACACGAACCGACAACACACTATATGTAACGCCCCAAAAATACATAGGACCACATAAATGAGCCTTTTTATCTTAAGGGTCAAATTGATATTTGCGATTTCAGCACAAGTTATTTTATTTATTTAAAAGCTGATTTCTTCAGTTTCAGAATTTAGATACGATGCAGGAAGTTCCAAGCAGATATCGACCCGAGAACATTACACGAGCAGATTTCAAATTCTGTTAAAAATGCTTTTAAAGAGAACAAATTGTTTCTTTCAAAATATTTTGGTAGAATTGCAAAATTAAAATATTGAGAGGGAAATTTTACCAAATTTCACAATAGTATGCATGGTGTCATGCTTAATCATAACACATCACCTGCCACTAATCCCTCTCCCATTTATTATTGGTTTCGAAAAGCAAAGTTCATTTTCACTTGTGAAGAAAATACATTCTTGTTCTCTCAAGTATTTCTAAGGAGCTCGTTGTGGTTGCTTGAGGAGGATCTCTACAGGAATCAACTGTTTTCGTATTTCTCAGCGAAAGGCAAGTGAAAGCTGATCCTTTGCTACACCATTTAAATCATATATTGTTATTACTCAATTTTGTGGATTGCTTGCCTGTTTTATGTTAAAGATATAGCTAAGTATATGTTCATGAATGTTTAAGAAAAACGAATGATCGGGTTCAAAGATATGTTTCTGTTTTAAAACTTTCCAGAATGTTTTAATGAAGATATTGATGTTTTTAAATTATTGAGCAGTTCAGATTTGAGTCGTTGTATGTTCAGGAAAGTTATTCTTTCTGGTGAATGGCGACGTTTGAACTTGACTCCAAGTAATCAGTGATACTAGTTAAATCAGAATTTGGTTCTGGTTTGATAGGCAGCACTAGTATCGTTGGGTGTCGTTCGGGATGTTGCAGCACTAATTTCATAGTCAGAATCTGTTTCCTACGCTAGCGCTGAGATTTCATGTTCAAATCCGATTTTCTCACGTATGATCCGAGTTTTCGTTTCACATCTGAATTTGGTCAGATCCTACATTGTTGACCACTTTACTTTCTGAGTTGACTACGGTTGACCATTGACGTCAGAACGACTCCATATTTATATTGTTGACTTCCTAGAATCTGTATTTCCCTGTCAAATATGTTTTACACCCAAACACTGTCCTATGATGACATCTGTTTTTCCGCTAGCGATCCAAAACCCAAAGTCAAATCCGTTTCACGCTAACGATACAGTTCCTTTTGTCACATCTGTTTCAACGTTAGCGTATACCACTTCTATAGTCAAATCTGTTTTCATGATAAAGATCTGTTTTTAGTTCCCGAACATCATTTTGTTGGACAGATCTGTTTCACTTTAGAGATGAGTTCTCAGTAGTCGAATCTGATGCTCAGTGAGATTTTAAATAGAAACGAGATTCAAAATAAAGTGAAACCCGATAATGTTCAAATCTTATTTCAATCAGATATGAGTTTAAAGGAATAAAAGTTTAGTTTTTAAAGATTTATGGCATAGATAACAGACGGTCATAACGGAATGGTGAGCAGCTGTTAAGACAGTTGCCCTTTCACCAAGGAAGGGTGAGCAGTCGCGTGTCGATTGCCCTTTAATAATGAGCTATATGCTAAAGACTGAAATCAGAAGTAACTTGATCAAGTGCCAATGGACCTAAGGAGAGCTTATAGCCATAAATCTTAAGAAAATAATGATGGGATCTGGGTTATTTCCCCACTTCCGAGTTTACGAAAGAAAGTTTACGTTTAAATGTATTCCTTTAAACTAAGTTGTGTTAAAGTTCAGAAGTCTGCCTGCATTAAGTGATTTTGATATCTCAGATTTTACTTGCTGAGCCCCTAGACTCATTAGCTTTTAAATGGTGCAGGTGGGACAGATCCGGGGCAAGCGGGTGGTGGAAAATGAATCAGCTGTGGTGTTGTGTTTATCAATGGACAGCATTTTCCGTGTCATGATTGTTGTTGTTTTTTATCTTTGACAAATCTGTATTAGATCCATTACAACAATAGTAAATTCATATAGAATTTCAGATGTTTTAATATCGCACTTCGCATTATATATCAAATTTGATGTTTAGAATTTGTTTCCACTAGTTAATTACTTGGCGCCAATATTAGTGTTTGCGACTCGAAATTTATTTTCATGTTATAAGAAATACAGCTTATAACAATTGCTATTCAGCCTTTCTTTTCTTTTCTTTAATTCAAATCCGTTGACCCCATGGGTTTGGGTGTCACTAGTTGGTATCAGAGCATGGTCCTGAGATAAACACACGCACTTTCAGTTGGAACAGATTTCATCGACCGTTTCTCCAGAGCTGTGAGTTTATCTTATGTTTCAGAGCATTTGTCTTTAAAAATTAGCATGTTCTGATAATTATATTGTGGTGGATTACGGGCTATATATTATAAGATGTCTGGCAGAGGAAGAGGTAAAAGGGGTAATCCCTTAGAAGAAACTAGCCCTGATAGTAATGCTAGCATTGCTCAACTCTTAAGACTGCTGGTAGAACAAACCGGCAGAGGTAATAGGCAATCTTCTAGTAGTAGAGGACCAAGCCATGATGATCCTCAAGAGAATTTCAGGAGGCAGAAGCCGAAGGAGTTTAGTGGTACAACGGATCCATTGGTTGCTGAGAGCTGGATTAAGTCAATGGAGGTTACTTTTGAGTACCTCCAGATGCCAGATTTGGATAGGCCTAGGTGCGCTATCTACATGTTGACATATGATGCCATGATTTGGTGGGAAGGAGCTAAGTTATCTATGGATTTGACAAATCATACTTGGGCAGATTTCAAGCAAGTGTTCTTTGAGCAATAATTCACGGCAGATAAGAGGTCTGAGTTGAAGAGGGAGTTTCTGACCTTGAAACAAGGAAGCATGACCGTACAGGAGTATGTGCGGATGTTTGAAAGAGGTTGTTACTTTGTACCACTAATAGGTAATGACCCAGAGGAGAAGTTGAGACACTTCGTGGAGGGATTAAAGCCTATGTTCAAGATGAATGTTAGGCTATCTGTGCCCAAGACTTACAGAGAAGCAGTGGCTGGTGACCAGTAGGGCTTATGTGATGACAGCTGAGCAGCCAAATCCAGATTCGATAGTGGTTACAGGTAAGATATTGATTGCTGGTTTGCCCTCCATAGCATTGATAGATTCAGGAGCTACTCATTCTTTTATAGCAGCCAAGTTTGCTAAGAAGTTACCCATTAGACCTGACGAAGTAACTATAGGCTTTTGTGTAACGGTATCTTCGGGAGAATATTTAGTATCCCATAATTTGTTTCGGGATTTAGAACTTAGGCTTCAAGGGCGTTTTATTACTACAGATTTGATAGTGCTACCGATGCCTGAGTTCGATATGATTTTGGGAATGGACTGGTTGACCAAGTATGGAGTAGTAATTGACTTTAAGTTCCGGAAAGTAGTGGTTAACCCACCCAGAGGAGGCCCCTTTACGTTCGAAGACAATCAGATTCGGAAGATTCCGCGTATTATTTCAGCTCTTAAGGCTCAAAGTTGTCTGAGGAAAGGTGGTGTAGGACTTTTGGCAAGTTTTTCGTCTTTAGTAACAGTTAGTAAGTCCCAACTTTCAGATGTGGAGGTAGTAAGCAAGTTTCCCGAAGTCTTTCCTGAGAATATTCATGGACTACCCCCAGATAGATAGCTGGAATTTTCGATTGACTTAGTACAAGGAGCAGCCCCTGTATCGAGACCACCCTATCGCATTGCTCCATCAGAAATGAAGGAATTAAAGGAACAGATCCAGATTCTGTTAGATAAAGGGTTTATTAGACCGAGTACATCCCCGTGGGGAGCCCCTGTTCTTTTTGTTAAGAAAAAGATGGGAGCCTGAGGTTATGTATAGATTATCGAGAGCTGAATAAGCTAACAATTAAGAATAAATACCACTCGTTATGGCCACTATGAGTTCTTAGTGATGTCTTTGGTTTAACTAACGCTCCATCAGCTTTTATGGATTTGATGAACAGAGTTTTCCAACCCTTTTTGGATCAGTTCATAGTTATGTTCATAAATGACATCTTAGTATACTCTAAGACCAGGATTGAGCATGTCGATCATTTGAGGACAGTGCTTCAAGTTTTGAAAAATAAGCGATTGTTTTCCAAATTTCATAAGTGTGATTTTTGGCTGGAGAAAGTAGCATTCTTAGGTCATATTATATCTAAGGATGGATTGGAGGTAGACCCAGCCAAGGTAGAAGCTGTTCGTGACTGGACAGTACCCAAATCTATTTCAGAAGGAGTTTCTTGGGTTTAGCCGGATATTATAGGCAATTTATTCAAGGATTTTCTAAGATAGCAGTTACCTTGACCTCATTAACAATAAAGCAGGTTAAATATGATTGGACCCCAGAATGCCAATTCATCTTTAACAAGTTGAAGAAAGCTTTGATAGAAGCTCCTATGCTAACCATGCCATCTGATCAAGGAAAGTTTGTCATCTACACAGATGCGTCTAAGTTGGGCTTAGGTGCTGTACTGATGCAGGACCGAAGAGTGATTTCCTATGCTTCCAGACAACTTAAGGATCATGAGAAGAATTATCCCACGCATGACTTAGAGCTGGCAGCTGGAGTCTTTGCCCTTAAGATCTTGAGAAATTACCTTTATGGGGAGAAGTGTGAGATATTTACTGACCATAAGAGCCTCAAATACTTTTTCACCCAGAAGGAACTTAATATGAGGCAGAGGAGGTGGCTAGAACTGGTGAAGGATTACAATTGTACAATCAGCTATCATCCAGGAAAGGTCAACGTAGTAGCTGATGCTTTAAGTAGGAAATCTGTTAGATTAGCCCAACTCGATGTTCAGAGACCATTGGCGTATGATATTGAGAAGTTTGGATTGGAATTAGTGCCCAGTGGTAGTAATACGTGTCAGGCCTCGTGCTCATATCAGAATAAAAACACATAAACACATGCGGAATCTATCAAAAAGTGGGTAAAATTTTCACTTTTGGCCTGACGGTTTAAAACAATATAATTTAAAATAGAGCGATACTCAAAATATATCCCAGTTTATAAAAACAACCAACAGTATAGCATAACACCAGCAACAACAACATGTAGCAGTCTCCAACATTAAAATACAACGACAAAGCGCAGGGCATCCCCTGACTAACTGTACTGATACATATAAATATGCTATACGCTACTGGGATATGATGAAGAGAGGCAACAGAAGAGACATGTCTTCCAGCAGAAGGATCAGAGGCTTTTTAAGAAGCAGAATAAGAACCAGCAGAGGTCTCAAGAGCAGAAACCTCTACCGATCCAACCCATTAGTGCAGTTCCTGTCAGCAACAACAGACCGGTGTGTCCCAAGTGTCAGAAGACTCACCCTGGTCAATGCACACTTGGACAAAATTTCTGCTACAAATGTGGGTCGCCTGGGCATATTATGAAGAATTGCCCAAAGTCAAAGCAGCTGGTGACCAGTAGGGCTTATGTGATGACAGCTGAGCAGCCAAATCCAGATTCGATAGTGGTTACAGGTAAGATATTGATTGCTGGTTTGCCCTCCATAGCATTGATAGATTCAGGAGCTACTCATTCTTTTATAGCAGCCAAGTTTGCTAAGAAGTTACCCATTAGACCTGACGAAGTAACTATAGGCTTTTGTGTAACGGTATCTTCGGGAGAATAGTTAGTATCCCATAATTTGTTTCGGGATTTAGAACTTAGGCTTCAAGGGCATTTTATTACTACAGATTTGATAGTGCTACCGATGCCTGAGTTCGATATGATTTTGGGAATGGACTGGTTGACCAAGTATGGAGTAGTAATTGACTTTAAGTTCCGGAAATTAGTGGTTAACCCACCCAGAGGAGGCCCCTTTACGTTCGAAGACAATCAGATTCGGAAGATTCCGCGTATTATTTCAGCTCTTAAGGCTCAAAGTTGTCTGAGGAAAGGTGGGGTAGGATTTTTGGCAAGTTTTTCGTCTTTAGTAATAGTTAGTAAGTCCCAACTTTCAGATGTGGAGGTAGTAAGCAAGTTTCCCGAAGTCTTTCCCGAGGATATACATGGACTACCCCCAGATAGAGAGCTGGAATTTTCGATTGACTTAGTACAAGGAGCAGCCCCTGTATCGAGACCACCCTATAGCCTTGCTCCATCAGAAATGAAGGAATTAAAGGAACAGATCCATATTCTGTTAGATAAAGGGTTTATTAGACCGAGTACATCCCCGTGGGGAGCCCCTGTTCTTTTTGTTAAGAAAAAAGATGGGAGCCTGAGGTTATGTATAGATTATCGAGAGCTGAATAAGCTAACAATTAAGAATAAATACCACTCGTTATGGCCACTATGAGTTCTTAGTGATGCCTTTTGGTTTAACTAACGCTCCATCAGCTTTTATGGATTTGATGAACAGAGTTTTCCAACCCTTTTTGGATCAGTTCATAGTTATGTTCATAAATGACATCTTAGTATACTCTAAGACCAGGATTGAGCATGTCGATCATTTGAGGACAGTGCTTCAAGTTTTGAAAAATAAGCGATTGTTTTCCAAATTTCATAAGTGTGATTTTTGGCTGGAGAAAGTAGCATTCTTAGGTCATATTATATCTAAGGATGGATTGGAGGTAGACCCAGCCAAGGTAGAAGCTGTTCGTGACTGGCCAGTACCCAAATCTGTTTCGGAAGGAGTTTCTTGGGTTTAGCTGGATATTATAGGCGATTTATTCAAGGATTTTCTAAGATAGCAGTTACCTTGACCTCATTAACAAGAAAGCAGGTTAAATATGATTGGACCCCAGAATGCCAATTCATCTTTAACAAGTTGAAGCAAGCTTTGATAGAAGCTCCTATGCTAACCATGCCATCTGATCAAGGAAAGTTTGTCATCTACACAGATGCGTCTAAGTTGGGCTTAGGTGCTGTACTGATGCAGGACCGAAGAGTGATTTCCTATGCTTCCAGACAACTTAAGGATCATGAGAAGAATTATCCCACGCATGACTTAGAGCTGGCAGCTGGAGTCTTTGCCCTTAAGATCTTGAGAAATTACCTTTATGGGGAGAAGTGTGAGATATTTACTGACCATAAGAGCCTCAAATACTTTTTCACCCAGAAGAAACTTAATATGAGGCAGAGGAGGTGGCTAGAACTGGTGAAGGATTACAATTGTACAATCAGCTATCATCCAGGAAAGGTCAACGTAGTAGCTGATGCTTTAAGTAGGAAATCTGTTAGATTAGCCCAACTCGATGTTCAGAGACCATTGGCGTATGATATTGAGAAGTTTGGATTGGAATTAGTGCCCAGTGGTAGTAATACGTGTCAGGCCTCGTGCTCATATCAGAATAAAAACACATAAACACATGCGGAATCTATCAAAAAGTGGGTAAAATTTTCACTTTTGGCCTGACGGTTTAAAACAATATTATTTAAAATAGAGAGATACTCAAAATATATCCAAGTTTATAAAAACAACCAACAGTATGGCATAACAATAGCAACAACAACATGTATCAGTCTCCAACATTAAAATACAACGACAAAGCGCAGGGCATCCCCTGACTAACTGTACTGATACATATAAATATGCTATACGCTACTGGGATACTCTAACCACCTCCTGGGGCACCACCAGCTGGGTTAAAACCACGACCAGCTGTAAAACCTGGATCCCTGAAAATAACACAAACAGAGAAAAAAACCAAGCCCCAGAGGGACATGGGGTCAAACCCCAGTACGGAGAGCAACTGAAATAGCTAAAAGAAATGCATAAGATAAAAATGCATATGCTATGCATGAGACACCGGATAACAGTTGAAGGCTACAACCAACAAGGGAGCCAAGGAACTCAAACCTAGCTCCACGAGATCAGCAACGAATCAGTGGCCACGGGGTGTGTTCAAAGTGTGGTAATGAGCCACTCGCCTTGACGCTACACCCGAATACCAGATGCATCAAACAACTCAACCTGTTGTTGCCTCACCCATGAACTGTGGTAGTTAACCACTCGGCGCATGGCGGCTAACAAATCCAAGCTGGGGGATGAGAGTGCGGTATTGCCGCTCGCCCTCGCATCCTGGTAAGAAACAACAGCAATACAACGAGATACAAAGCAATGGCTGCAACAGAAATATGAATGCAATATGGGAAATGCGTGTATGCATAAACATAGCAGCTAAAATCAACAGCAATTACATATGCACACAGCAACATCCACGGCAATGCACAACAGCCATCTAGCATTCAATCTCACGCCAATTCCCAGCTACATCAAGCTCAGATCCGTACCTCAATACTGTGCACAATTTCCACAAAGGGATCCCGAGAAATCTGGTTAAAAACCTGCTAAACAACGAAGCATAATTCTCAGGGATACTAACAGAAGCTCACGACTGGGAGCTACGCTCAACCAACGCTATTTCTACCAATACAACTAACAGGAAGCTTAATTCTAGGCTAGGAACAAGATCTCATTTCCAAGGAATGAAGTTCTACCTGAGCTACTCAAAATACGAACGGGAAGCAACTTCGCGTTCCTCAACTAGCCAACTACAGCCTCAAAAAGTGGTATAAAATGGAAGAGCTTCTCGAGAGGAGTCCAAAGCTACCTCGAACGTACCAAACAGTGGCCGGAAACTACGGGAATTTGCCGGAGAAACTCACTGTGAACAGTACTAGGGTTCGAAGAACAGAGGTCGACAATCGGGAGAAAATTTACTAAGTAAGGGAATCCAATAAACCAATCAAAGACCAAGTCTTCCTATATATATACACATCTCAACTGCTGATAACATCCCACCGACAAAACCAGTCGACACTCGTTGAAAACACAA
>KQ997007.1:118549-138052 GCA_001598015.1 Dorcoceras hygrometricum | reverse complement strand
TTTACATTCAAAGGTGAGAAATCTAGAATAATTTATACAATGGTGCGTAAATGAAGAGAACAACTATATCATCTGTCAATAATGCATCTCGTAGTGTGATAACGTCTGGTTAAAAACATAACAAAATTCTGAAATCTTGTTTTGATACAACTCAAACCAGAATATTCAGTACAGTACACCAGTGTTCTCAAAAATAAGCTATGAATTTCGAAACAGATATTGAGTGAGCAAGAAACAGAGTTTACTTGCCTGGTATCTTTAACACAAGAACAGCAGAAAATTCAATATACTTCTTGCGCACCGCCTGTTTCCTCTAAAACACTTTGAAAGTATTTTGGTTCGGCTTCTTTGAGAGCGAGCACCGCTTAATATGATTTGATTTGAAAGTAATGATGCATGAAGCAGCTTAAGATCCTATTTATATGATTTACAATGACTAAGGAAAACAAACACGTTATATCAATATGCAAAACTCTTGAGAAAGCGTGCTCTGTTTTTCAAAACAAAGGACGTGCATGGAAACCGAGAATTTCAGTTAAATAAAGAATCCACTTGGTTTGCAGAAGTTACTAAACATCTATTGTACTTGTATTCTAGCATTTGAATATCAATCCATAATAATATAAAGATTTATCATAACATAGACCAAAATATTCAAGAATCGAATTGAAATAGCAATGTAATCCATCAATCTCATATCTTTCTAATTGTGGACTTCTAAATGATCTGGTCGTTACATCACAGGTATGCTATATGAGGTGAAACAATTTCTATCTAAAAACTTTGATATGAAGGATATGGGTGATGCATATTATGTCATCGGCATCATCGAGATAGATCTCATGGGATCTTAGGATTATCTCAAGAAACCTATATCAACAAATTTTTACAGAGAGTTTGGATGCAAGATTGTTCACCTAGTATGGCTCCTGTTGTGAAGGGCGACCAATTCAATTTGGATCAATGCCCGAAAAATGACTTTGAAAAAGAACAAATGAAAACATTTCTTATGCTTCTTCTGTCGGAAGCCCTGATGTATGCTCAAGCTTGTACTAGACCTGATATTGCATACATAGTCGGAATGTTGGGGAGTTATCAGAGTAATCCAGGTTTAGACCACTGCAAATCTGCAAAGAAAATGTTGAGGTACCTTCAAGGGACCAAAGACTACATGCTTATGTTCAGACGAACTGACAACCTGTAAGTCATTGGCTACTCTGATTCAGACTATGCTAGCTGCATGGACTCAAGAAAATCCACTTCAGGATATATTTTCTTGCTAGCTGGTGGAGCTATATCTTGGAGAAGTGCAAAGCAGTCTTTGACTGCTACTTCCACTATGGAGGCTGAGTTCGTATCTTGTTTTGAGGCCAACTCACATGGTGTTTGGATGAAGAGTTTTATTTCTGGGCTTACAGTTGTGGATTCCATTTCTAGGCCATTGAGGATATTCTGTGACAATTCAGCTGTCGTTTTTATGGCTAAAAACAATAAAAATGGGAGTCAAGCAAGCACATCGACATAAAGTACTTAGCCATAAGAGAACGTGTTAAAGATAAGACAGTGGTCATTGAACACATTAGCACTGAATTGATGATTGTCGATCCTTTGACTAAGGGCATGCCACCGCAAAACTTTAAGGATCATGTAGACAGAATGGGACTAGGTTCCTTTATGTAATTATTGTTGTAAGAACAATTTTCAGTTATTAATGAAATTCTATTACATGTTTCTCATATTTTGTGTACACATTCATTGTTTGAGAAATATCACTAAAGTTGGACCTTGAATAAACATGAGGTTTATTCATTAAGTTATATCTTTAAAGGAACATAATACATCGTGATACATGAAAGATAATACTCGATCTTAAGGGACTTATCGCCATGATTCGTATATTTTGTTTACTCATTTGTGATGATGAGATACATATGTGCCAAGTGAGAGACTATTAGAAATATTTTTATCCGGATATCAAAAATATCATCTCATTAAGTGACATATATAGATTTTGATTGAGATTGGATCATGCACATCTTTTTATCTTTGTTAAATGGCCAAATAATGGAAGATTTAGATATGCACAATCTATAAGGATTTTAAATCAATCAAAATATGTAAAGATGTATCTTATCGAGATTTATTACAATCTTGATAGATTTGTTGATGGCACAAATCATCTATAAATAGTGGCTCTGGTTCCCAAAGCACACACTGAAAATCATTCACACCAACTATTGTGATGTCTGGAGTGCTTAGAAGGCTCTATAGCAATTTCAGTTCGTTACTCGTGCTGTTTAAAGTCCCGCATCAGAATCAATGACTGGAGGTAATTCTTGATCCGTTTTCCGCATTCAGTATCATGTTACTCAGTCAAACATGATTTAAATTCTTACATAGATATATGTGGCATTCACATGTTAGACTGAAAAAGTTTAAAGATTATGCAGTTGAGAAAAGTAGAGAGCAAGAAATCTTTGTCTTTGGATGTCCCAAAGAGATGGAACTCTGTTTATATAATATTGCAAATTTGAAGGTGTTTTTGTAAGGTATGATGTCTCTAATGCTGACTTCCGTGCGACTTTTTGCCGGGGGATCTCATCTTGGTTTGCCTACAGAATCTGATTGGACAGTTGTGACCGATTTGTAAGAGTTTTGAAATATTTTTATGAACTCACTATTCGAGTTTCTGGTTCTTTGTTGTGAAATCTAACACTTTCTTGGATGAAATAAGTGATGTTGATGATCTTTTGAAAGAACGGATTAAAAGTGATGATGATGCTTTGGTAAATATTGCTGCTCTTCTTCTCGTGATCCGATTTGAAGTTAGGCATAATTGTTACGAACTCCAACTGATCGACGCTAGTTCAGTTCAACTGGTCTTCGATTCATCTTATTGTTTTTGTTTTGCTTGTATGATATTCTCATATGTTCGTCTTAGCTGTTGAACTCCTCTGAGTGGATTTACTCTTGATATTCTCAGCCAATCTCCTTACTTAGCTGTCAACTTTTCTGATTTTCGCAATTATTCTTTTCATCCAATCTTCGTACTTAGCTGTTCAACTTTTCTGAGCTTCTCAGCTGTTCTTTTCGCCTGATCTTTTTACTTGGCTGTTCAACTTTTCTGATCTTCTCTTTCGTTCTTTTCGTCTCATCTTCTTACTAATTAGCCGGTCAACTTTTCTGATCTTCTCTCTTAGGTTGATACCTACTTAAGTCATTAAATAACTTACACATAATTAGTAGTCACCAAAATATATGTCCAACATATCCACACACTATATATATATATATATATATATATGTGTCTCTTATAGTTATATACTTATATATCTGTTGTAGTTATTGCTTTTTGTTTCTTTTTACGGCATACTAACCGTGTATATAATTATTTATTGAGATATACTTTTATTGATTAATATATATCATAATATTAATAAGAGAAGATATCATATATGTATAAATGTAATATAAATAACTAAATATTACATACACACGTATTACACATGCATGACGACTAAGTATATAACGATGGTAAACTTCCAATAGCTCCTTGAACTAAAACATAAATTAATTTCAGTCTGTGTCAGAAAAAATATTTGTTTACATTCTCTGATTCTAGAAAAAAAATTGTTTAAACTCCCTATGACCACATGTTTTTAGCCGATAGAAATTAGGTAAAAATTATTGAAAATAAAGTACATAATATATGATATTTGAGTACCGATATATAAATTTTGAGTATAAAATATGTATATTTTGTCTTTGTATTAATAATAAAATTATTTTTATTTAGTGATAATCGGTACAAAATATTTAAATAGGGTATTAATATATGATAATTGAGTACAAACTATTTCAAATTCGGTATATGATATGATCACACACATATATGTAGCATGATTTTATCCAATAAAAACTGGGTACAAGTTATTGAAATATAGTACATAATATATGATATTTGAGTATCAAGTATTTCAAATTCGGTACTAAATATGATATTTGAGTACATGAATATATGTAAAAAATGATGATTGTAAAATATTATAATAATTTTATACTCAAAATCTTAATTTTTCGTACTGAATCTTAAATTATTTGTATTCAAATATCATATTTTATGTGTTCTATTTACAGTCGTTGAATCAAATTTTCACATAAAACCATATGGTATTAGAAAGCTTAAATTTTTTTTTTCTAAAATTAGGAAGTGCAGACAAATTTTTGTTTTCTGATTTGGATTAAAAGTAAATTTATATTTGATTTTGGAATTTAAAACAAATTTATCCCCTTAACCACCTTGTACAACTTTGGAGTTTGGACATCCTACCCCCGTCAAAGTATTATTTATATATACACCTGTCAAAGTAATATATATCACTCAATCAATGGTTTGACCCGGCGTAGCTTCTCTAAATGATAATTTATTATCACATCATATATATTTATGATGTATTGATAGAAATATGAGCTATTTAACAATTTGAGCAGCCTTACTAAATGATGAAGTTCATAGATGATTTGCAATTATATTTGCCGCCCAAATTTTACCTAGAACAAGTAATTCTATCATTCTATGTTTGGTTAATTAAGTTGGGTTACAGCCCTACTACTTTAAAATTTTACTTCTTAAAAATTTAAAATTTATTCTATAGAAAACATATGAATCCTAACTAACAAAAGTATTGTGCACCATCATAATTTCATTCTATCCTATTTTGATCTTATATTTTGATTAGTTATAAGAGAATCTCATGGAAGATCTTTTGAATATTCATCTTATTTGGCTATAATTTTCATTGCTAGAAAATACGTAATAGTAATATTGGTTAAATCAGCCAATCTTAAATCAACAGTTTCACAATTTGTGGAAATTTCTGCCATGCAGTCTCTCGTGGAAAAAGAAAACTAGAACAACGAAAAAATCAACATCATCTCTGACCCGAAATTATTAATTACAATTTGGCTTGACTGGAACCAAAAATTGACCATGTGTTTGACAAAATATTATACAACTACAAAAATATAATATAATTTCTCAGTCTTAATAATTGTAATTAATCAAAAAAATATTCATATTCATATCTAACAAAACACTGAACTCAAACAAAATATGATATATTGACAACGATTATACTTTTATTTATGATGTTTTTTTGTTAAGAAAAATAGAAAACAAATCATAAAATTAGATCTTTATTTGATTTTAATCATTAATTATTCAAAATTTTCTCCTAGCATCATTCTATCGTTGTAAAGTTAGTTATATTGCGTTAACTTATTGACTTGACATCAGACTCATCAATAATAGTCTGCACGATGTCGATACTAATCACAATCACATGAACAATATTTCATGAATCATATAATATCGAAAAAACTACGAATAAGTAAAAGAAAAAAGTTATCACACCAAGATAAAAATTCAACTAGATAGAGAAGTAAAAAAAAAAACCATAGATCAAATTCTTTGTTAAAAAAAAAAAAAAGACGTGGAATATCTTTACTTCCAAACGAAATACCTTTTTCGTTTTTACTGTTTATCATGTCAGGTGACTCTATATATTCAAAACGAATAAAATTAACTTTTACTGTTTATAATGTCAGGTGACTCTGTGTATTCAAAAACGAATAAAATTAACAATACATCAATTACATACATATATTATTTAAAAAATAAGAATACTATCTATCAAAGTCATTAAAGTTGGAGTAATTTTTTTGCTGTTCATTTTTCTATTTTATCTACGTAAACTACTACGCAACCTGAATAAACAAAATAGTTATGGACCCAAGCAGACGTGAGCAGTCTCTCGGGTTGGCGCAATAACTAATTAATGATTCAAGAATTACTTACGAGTGATCGATCGAATCCGCACAAACTCCAAAAAAATCTCCTTCCATGGATTCCAAGCTTTGTAATAATCTCATTTCCTTCCTCGTATTACTCATCCCGCTCTGCGCTGTATCTCAAAACAGCGGTAATATAACAGTTGGAGCTTCTTTGACTGCAGATGGAAGCTCGAAACCGTGGCTTTCTCCTACAGGAGACTTTGCTTTTGGATTCCAACAGCTCCCGAATAACAAAGATCTCTTCTTGCTTTCCATCTGGTTCGATCAAGTCCCAGAAAAGACCGTAATCTGGTACACAAATGGCAAAAATCCAGTGCCTCGTGGCTCCAGGATTCAGCTTGTTGCTGCAGGCGGGCTCGAGCTGCGGGATCCTCATAACCAAATTATTTGGAGCACCAATCTCTCTCCGGATGAAACTGCATATGGCTACTTGAACGATACAGGAAATCTTGTTCTTTTCGGCAGTGTTTCTAACCGGTTGTGGGAAAGCTTCAAAAATCCGGCGGATACCATAGTGCCTACTCAAGTAATTGAGACCAATGGCATGCTTATTTCAAGAAAATCGGTGACCAACTTTTCCCAGGGCAGATTCTACGCCAGGATTCTTGACAACGGAAGCTTTGTGTTGAGTACGAAAAGTGTGGCTTCAAATATATATTTTGATTTTGATTATTATACCAGCCCAACTTCTGATCTTAATGCATCGAATTCTGGCTATCAAGTTGTTTTCAGCGAAAGGGGATCGTTGTTTGTTAGGAAAAGAAATGGGGAACAATTTGGTCTTTCATCACGTTCACTCCCTCCAGCTTCTGAAAATTATTACAGGGCTACCTTAAATTTTGATGGAGTTTTGATTCAGTACTATCATCCCAAGAATGGTAATCCAGGTTGGAACGTTGTCGGTTATTGGCCGGATAATATCTGTAACTCAATTTATGGACTGTTTGGTAGCGGGGCTTGTGGCTATAATAGTGTATGCCAGCTCAAGAGTGGGAGGCCTAGATGTGTGTGTCCGAGAGGGTTCACGCTGGCTGATCCAAATGACCCGTATGGCGACTGCAAGCCCAATACTGTAATGAGCTGCATGGAAGGCGAGACCGGCTCACTCGAAGATATATTTGAATTGGTTGAGATTCAGGATACAGATTGGCCATTTAACGATTATTCCCAAATAGTTCCTAGCACTGAAGCAGACTGCAGATCATCATGTATGAATGATTGTCTCTGCGGTGCCGCGATTTTCAGAAATCATAGCTGTTGGAAGAAGAGACTGCCCCTCTCTAATGGCAGAACTGACGCGACTTTAGATATCAAGGTCTTTTTAAGATTAAGAAAGGGTCATGATGTTCCTTTTCTGAATCGAAAAAACACAAAAAACCAGAAGACATTGATTATCATCGGATCGGTGCTCTTAGCTAGCTCAGTGTTCTTGTGCATTACCGTAGCTTTCGTGGTTTTTTTCCTGAAATACAAGAAAAAGATCACAAACTCCAATACAAGCCTCACCTCCATTGGATCAAATCTGCGTTGCTTTACGTATGAAGAGCTTGAACAAGCTACTTCCGGGTTCAAAAAAGATCTGGGAAGGGGTGCTTTCGGTACAGTATACAAAGGGGTGCTGCCAGATTCTTCTGAAACCATTATTGCAGTGAAGAAGCTCGAAAGGGTTGCTAAAGATTCAGAGAAAGAATTCAGAGCCGAGGTTAATGTGATCGGGCATACTCATCACAAGAATCTGGTTCGCCTCCTCGGATACTGCCACGAAGGGCCAAATCGGTTGCTAGTTTATGAGTACATGAGGAACGGGACACTAGCCAAATTCCTCTTTGGTGAAAAGAAACCAAGATGGGTCCAGAGGACTCAAATGGCCTTAGGTGTTGCCAAGGGACTAACTTATCTACATGAAGAATGCAGCAACCAGATCATTCACTGCGACATAAAGCCTCAGAACATACTTCTCGATGAATATTATACTGCCCGTATTTCAGATTTCGGATTATCCAAACTCCTGATGATGGAACAGAGCCGAACGTCGACGGATATCAGAGGAACAAAAGGCTATGTCGCGCCCGAATGGTTCAGGAACACGCAGATAACCGTGAAAGTGGATGTTTACAGCTTCGGTGTGCTGCTTCTGGAGATCGTCTGTTGCAGGAAAAGCTTGGAGTACTTGAAATCTAGCAATGACGAGTTATCTGTTCTCACTGATTGGGTGTGGGATTGCTACACGGAGAGGAGACTGGATATTCTGGTGGAGAATGATTATGAAGCTTTGGATGACTTGAAAATGGTGGAAAGATTCGTGAAAGTTGGGCTTTGGTGCATTCAAGATGATATATCACTAAGGCCGAGTATGAAGAAAGCCAGCCTAATGCTTGAAGGGATTGTTGATGTTAAAGATCCTCCATGCCCATATGCTTTTTCTACACTGTCTTGAAGATTTAGAGCTATATTCATATCTACTTATAAATTAGGGAATTTTGGTACTATGGAGCATTTTTTGTTATGCTATTGAAAAGTATCCTTCCTTATTAATATATTATGTAATCCTGACTTAATGAATTCTTATTATCTTGTGTTTTATAATTATTATCTTTTCTTATCAGTTAATAAAAAAAAGAGAAGTAGGAGAAATACCTTTGGAACTAATATATTTGAGAGCTGATTTGAAAAATTAAGTTAAAGGCCAAAATTCATTACAGATTGTTCCGGAAATTGAAGCTTGATCAGTGTCCCAAAGCTTATTCGAAAATCGAGAAAATTAATTTTAACTAATATTTTATGTAATCCACAGTAAATATATATTTTATTTGCTTCTCACACGGCTGGAATCGAGATGCTTGCCCCCTTCATTCAATAAAGTACAGTGATGGGAGATGGGCACCGGGGATCTTCAACATCAACAACCCCTTCAAGCACTTGGCAAGCTTTCTTCATGCTCGGCCTTAAAGATGAGTCTTCTTGAATGCACCAAAGCGCGACTTTCACGAATCTTTCGACCCTTTCCAAATCATCCACAGCTTCGTGATCATTCTGCGTCAGAAGATCAAGTTTCCCTTCCGTGTAACAATCCCAAGCCAAATCAGTGAGAACAGACAACTCATCGCCATTTTCCAAATCATTCAAGCTTCTCCTGCAGGAGACAATCTCCAGAAGCAGCACACCGAAGCTGTATACATCCACTTTCGCCGTTATCTTTGTGTTTCTGAACCATTCGGGAGCGACATAGCCTTTTGTTCCTCTGATGTCCGTCAACGTTCTGCTCTGATCCATCATCAGGAGCTTGGATAATCCAAAATCTGCGATACGGGCATTATTATTTTCGTCAAGAAGTATGTTTTGAGGCTTTATGTCGCAGTGGATGATCTGCTTGCTGCATTCTTCGTGTAGATATGTTAGTCCCTGGGCGACCCCTATGGCCATTTGGCTCCTCTGGATCCAGCTTGGTTTCTTTTTGCCAAAGAGGAAATCTGCTAGTGTGCCGTTGCTCATGTACTCGTACACTAGCAACCGGTTTGTCCCTTCATCGCAGAATCCGAGCAGACGGACCAGATTCTTGTGATGAGTATGCCCGATCACATTTACCTCGGCTCTGAATTCTTTCTCTGAATCTTTAGCGACCCTTTCGAGCTTCTTCACTGCAACAATGGTTTTGGAAGAATCTGGCAACACTCCTTTGTATACCGTACCAAAAGCACCACTGCCCAGCTCTTGTTTGAACCCTGAGGTAGCTTGCTCGAGTTCTGCATACGTGAAGCAACGTAGATTTGATCCAGCGAGTGTTGAATCCGAGTTCGAGATCGTTTTTTTGTGTTTAAGGAAAATAAACAAGCAAACTGCGGATATCAACAAAAAGTTTACAAACACGGAGCTCCCTAAAAGTGTCGATCCGACAATAATCAGTGTTTTCTGGTCCTTCTTTACAATACTCGTAGAGGAAATGTTTGGGTTCAATAAAGGATCATCACTCTTTCTGAACTTGAAAAAGGCCTTAACATTCAAACTCATGTCGATTCTGCCATTAGAGAGGGGCAGCCTCTTCTTCCAGCAGCTATTACTTCTGAAAATCGCCACACCGCAGAAACAATCATTCAGACAAGATGCTCTGCAGTCTTCTTCTCCACTAGGAGCTGTCTGTAAATAATCATTAAATGGCCAATCTGTATCCTGAACCTCCACCAATTCGAATATATCTTCTGGCGACCCTTTCTCGCCTTCGATGCAATTCGAGACAGCATCGGGCTTGCAGTCGCCATACGGGTCGGTCGGATCAGCCAACGAGAACCTTTCTGGACATTGACAGTTAGGCCTCCCATTCTGGAGACGGCATACATTGTTATAGCCACAGGCCCCGCTTCCTGTCCACCCATCAACAGACATACAGATATTATCCGGCCAATAACCGACAACCTTCCACCCCGGATTACCATTCTTGGGATGATAATACCGAATAAAAACACCGTCAAAATTCAGGGTAGCCCTGTAATATTTTCAGAAGCTGGAGCGATCGAAAGAGCCGAAAGATCATATTGTTCCCCATTTCTTCTCCTAACAAATAATGATCCGCTTTCATTAAAAACAACCTGATAACCAGAATTTGATTTATTGACATCGGAAGTCGAACTGGTATAATAATCATCGTTGAAATCTGTATTTGAAGCCACAGTTTTCGTACTAAACACGAAGTTCCCGTTGTCAAGCATCCTGGCATAGAATCTCCCCTGGGAGAAATTTGTCTCCGATTTTCTTGAAATAAGCAAGCCATTAACCTCAATTACTTGAGTAGGTACTATAGTATCTGTCGGATTCTTGAAGCTTTCCCACAGCCGGTTGGAGTTACTGCCGAAAAGAACAAGATTTCCTGTATCATTCAAGTAGCCATATGCAGTTTCATCCGGAGAGAGATTGGTGCTCCAAATACTTTGGTTCTGAGGATCCCGCAGCTCGAGCCCGCCCGCAGCAACAAGCTGAATCCTGGAGCCACGAGGCACGGGATTGTTGCCATTTGTGTACCATATTACGGTCTTTTCTGGGATTTGATCGAACCAGATGGAAAGCAAGAAGAGATCTTTGTTTTCTGGGAGCTGTTGGAATCCAAAAGCAAAGTCTCCTGAAGGAGAAAGCCACGGTTTCGAGCTTTCATCCGCAGTTAAAGAAGTTCCTACTGTAATATTACCGCTGTTTTGAGAAACAGCGCAGAGAGGGAAGAGCAATACGAAGAAGAAGAAGATGAGCTCAGTGCGGAGAGTGGAAGCCATTGGACGAGCAGAGTGCGGGATATTTTTTTGAGTTTGCGGAGAAGTGATTTTTTTTTATTCGAAAAAATGAGATGAGTTCATGAGAGTTGAGTCAACTATGGTGGGTTCTTTTTCTAATTTATTATTTTTATTAACTTCGGTGATTTCTTCCTTACGTTACTATAACTAACTAAACCCATGTTGTCATCTTGAGATTCATTTTGTTTATCGGCAGTTTATTGGACGAGCTGGTAGCACAAGGATAACTTAGTATGATCTATGTGATCTGCATAAAAAAAGAAAAAGTCAAACATAGAATGTGCCCCGACTCAAGGCAAATTATTTTCTGATTCGTTTTCCTCTGCAATCTTCCTCTTGTCTTCTACAATATGATCACAATATGATCTTTTAAGCCAAATTTTGCTTCAAAGCTATCAAAATATCTCCCTACAACAAAACAACATGAAAATATGTCAATCAACCATATTAAAAAGTGATAACAAAAATAAAAGTAATACGCGCTTATCAACATCTTCCACACCTAAATGGTATTTGTTCTCAGACATAATATCTCGATTCATCAACTGAGACCCGTATAACTTAAATTGGATTGGGACTCGGTCCAAGTCCTGCCAAAATGCCAAATTAATTATATTAGGAGAGACATCTTTTTCCTTGCAAGACTGGCCGGGTGGAATCCAGAAACTTAAGAACATTCACACCCACATATTTACACATTTGCATACAAGAATATTTTGAACATAAAATTTATACTTTAACAACAAATAATATTTTTTACTCATGTTTCATAATAGTTTGAAATTAAAATTCTTAAACTTGGAAATATTTAATTTGGACTTGAACATGTGATTTTTGTTGGTCTCATATGGGACACCTCGAGATAGAAATATTAAATTGGAGAATAAAATGGACATCGAGATTTTTACGTGAAAAACCCTTAAAATTACCACGGACAAGATGAAAAATAACAATATAATATTTGAGCATTACAACATCTCACCGTGTTTTCAAAGAGACACACTCTTAATATACGAGAGACATATCTCACAAATATTATAAAATAAACTACAAAATATATATATATAAAAGAAACATGAGGAATTGGGATGAAATGTAATGAACATGAGGAGCTCTACTTATAGAGCTTCCTTAGAGTTGAAGCAAATTCAATTGAATTTTCCTTCAATTTATAATCGTCCATTTGTCGTGGATTAATGCCATCTGTTCACCACATTAAAGTTTACCGATATTTCTCACACTTGGAGATTTTTTATTGAGAATCAAACACATCTCCACTCATTCTTTCAATCTTGTCGTTTACTGTTTCTTATGTTTCTTCTAGGCTACATGAGGATCTACACCACTCGAACTTATCAGGATTCACTAATTTGGTCAGAAAAAAATCAGCCATATCCTTTGTATGGATTTTCTGCATATCCACAATTCCTCCCTCTACGACATCCCGAATAAAGTGAAATTGTACTCCAGGATGGATTCCTTGCAATATGAAAGACACTCTGATTGTCACAAAATAAAGTAATTCTCTCTTGTTTGTGCCCAAGTTTCTCCAACAATCTTTGAATCCTTATAGCCTCCTTGCAAGCCTGAGCAGCATCATGTATTCTGCCTCCATTGTAGATAAAGCCACAAATGTCTACAGTTTTGAACCTAACTTACTACACCTCCTGCAAGTATAAACACATAACCAATAGTAATTCTTTTATCAGGATCCTGCATAATCTGAATCAACATAGCCCCTGAGTCCAAATTCGATCCTCCAAAAAATAATACAATATTTGAGGTACCCTTAGTGTATCTAAAGATCTCTTAACCGTGCTCTAATTTTCTCGTCCAGGATTTGTCATGTATCGACTAACTACTCGCACTGCTTGTGCAATGTCTGGTCTAGTACAAGTCATAGCGAACATCAAACTCCCTGCTGCCAATGCATACGGTACTCGAGACATTTCCGCCCTCTCTACTTCATTGCTAGGACACATTTAATAGGATAACTTTAAGTTAACAGGAAGAGGGGTTGTGATTGGCTTACAATGTTGCATGTTGAAGCGGTGCAAGGATTTCTTCAAATAACTTGTCTGGGAAAGTCAAATCGTTCTGTTAATTATGTCTCGTTGAACTTGCATCCCTAGAATCTCGTTTGTTGGTCCTAATTCATTCATATCAAATTTTCTAGCCAACTGTGCCTTCAATTCTTGGACTCGATTTTTTTGGAGCCTGCTACCAACGTGTCGCTCACATAAAATAGTAAATGATATAGTAATTTCCACCAGACCTCTTGAAATATGTGCAAGGATCTGCACCAAGTCTGTTGTATCCAAGAAACATGATATATGAATCAAATCTCTTACCAACTCCTTGGCGCATGTTTGAGACTGTACATAGATTTATTCAACCTGCAACCAAGTTCTCTTTGCCCTTTTTAGCAAAATCTTCTGGCTGGAGCATATATGGAAGGTTCTGGAGCAATCAGATTGGATCAATCAGATCGTAGTCGAGCTGTACTGATCGGGATCGAGTTGTACTTTGATCAAGCCGTGCTGATTGGGATCGAGCTGTGCTGATCTTGAGCTGTGCTGATCCGATCGAGTTGTACTGATCTGATTGAGCTGTGATAATCCGATCGATCTGTGCTGATGTGATCGAGCTTGCTTATCCGTTTGAGCTGTGCTTATCCGATTGAGTTGTGCTGATCTGATAGGAATTGTGCTTATCCGGTAGCGCTCTGCTGATCCTATAGGAGCTGTGCTGACCCGATAGCGCTTTGCTGATCTAATAAGAGCTGTGCTGATCTAATAGAGCCGAGCTGATCTTGTCGAGCTCTGCTGACCCGATAGCATTGTCCTGATCCAGGAGTTCGGATCATCTTGGAGGATCTCAGCATGCTCTGTTTTCTCGAGTAACAAAATAAGCACGGAATGAACTCAATTGAACAACGAATATATTTGAAAACTCAAAGCAGTAAGAAATAAAGGGACGAGAGTTTTTTTATTGAAGTTCGGAGCAGAAACTCCTACGTCTCCCCTTTTTCCTAGTTCAGGAAGGATTTCACTAGAAGAATTTGATTACTACAGCTTCTGAAATAACAAAATCCCAACAGCTGCAACTGTGAGTTCCTAGCACTCTACGACAGTTTACAGACACGCGATCTGTTATGCTTTTACAGTTATCATATTTGAGCTGATTAAGTTACGCTCGCTCTTCGCACTCTGTTTTTTGTTTACACTTGAATAATCAGACACTACAGAGTATGGTTACAACTAAGAAAAATGATTTTATGATTTTGGAAAAAAGTCGTAACAAAGAAGATGATGAACAATAAAGTTTTGGTACGTGATAAAATTTTCAAGAGTTTCGTCTCTGTATCACGTGTTATTTTCCTTGCGTTGTTTTCTCTTTCGTTATATTTTTTTCCATTTGAATCTTCAGTATATATGTAGCTTTTGATGAATTAAGACCGCTGGAGGATTACTATAATTGGTACCTGAAAATTTGATCTTCAGTTGTGACAAAAGGCTCTTTCCTCTTTTGGCTTGCAACGGATCTTTTAGCTCTGACGTAATTCAAAGACTCTATCAGCTCGGATAAAGTGCAGGTTTGTCCTTGTTTGTTTTGTTCTCTTACGGTTTTCCTGATCTTCTACTCTGTTCCCTTTGAGCTGATCCTCTGATCTGGTCCTCAACTGATACTTGCTTTGTTAGGCTCTTTGACTCAATCTTGATTCTTCTTCTTCTCAGCTGATCATCTCTCTCAGATGATCCATTATGAAGCCCCGATCTGAATCTACTCTAATCTGAATACAATGCTCAAATTTGGATTTATCTATGTCGCTATAATCAGATATGTTTCATGTCAGGCCCCGTGCTAATTACTAACAATTAACACTTAATAAGCGCATAAACACGGAAGCTTAAAATCAGGGCTTAAAAATTTTTTTTCATGTCAGGACCCCGTGCTAATTACTAACAATTAACACTTAATAAGACGCATAAACACGAAGCTTAAAATCAGGGCTTAAAAATTTTTCGAAATACAATGGGACCTGAACTTCAAATCATACATTCAAAGTAGCGATATTAAAATACGAGTTGACTCAAATTCCAACACAACAGGTAGCAACAGTATATCAATCAAGTACAAATCCCCAATACATGATAACACGGGGCATCCCTCGGTTCAATACATATCATAAATAGACTGGGACTCAGGGACGCGGGATCGACCAGCTGAACTTCCAGTCTGCCCAGCTTGGTTACCTGAAGCTCCTGCAAATGGGCAACACAGACCCAAACAAGACAAAATCAGGAAACAAGTACGAGGTCAAGCCTCAGTACGAAGAGCTATCAAAGCAGACAAACATGCAACGTGCTATAAAACGATGCTATGAATGCATGAGGCTGTCGAAGGAAATCAGTCAGCTAGGCCGGTGCAACAACCGGCAAATCATAACATGTCGCCTCTATACCACGGTCTATCAATCGGGAAATCATCGGTCCGTGATCATCGGGGCCCGTCAGCCCATCACAGCTCGGCGGTAGACACTCGTATCCGGTAGTCACCGCTCCGACGATAGCGTTGGACTTTTCGGGCACGACCCAACAGTCGGCCAGTCACAACGTGGCACCCAATCAGGTTATCAAATCAAATCGGTAAATCAGGCTCAAGATGTATGTATGAATGCCATTCAATCTCCATGCTCAATACATAAAATGCCTAAACGTAAAAACAGTATGCATACTCAACCAAAAACAACAACTGGTTCACGTAGGCACATAACAGCAAAGCCACAGATTTCACAACATCGAATTATAGACATGTTCAAGCTCAAAGCTGCTAAGGGCTGCTCAATTCGTACATTTCTTCTTCAAATTACCTAACAGATTTCCCCTGGTTCAACTCACGCAGCAGGGACTTCCCAAAAAGCTGAAATCTGTTACAGGTACTCAATATCTTAGCTCAATTTTTAATCATAATCACGTTAATCCTACGGCCAGAAGTATACTCCACTCCTACACTTCTACGCAGGCACTAAATACTAAAAACCGAGCTCAAACTACAAGAAAAGCTCACCCAAAAGCTCAAAAGAAACGACGGCAGAATCTGCTCAACGAAACCAGCAATTCACGAACGAGCAGGGCCTTGGGGATTTCTCAACTAGTTGCTCTTAGCTTCCAAACTAGTATCAATCGAAAGAGTAAGTTGCAAGGAGTCCAGTGCTACTAAGAACGTCAAGAACAGAGGCTGGAATCGACGGAAAAATGGCGATAGTAAAAGACGGTGAACAGTAGCTATTTCGAGGGTTTGGAAAAGAGGAGATAAGGAATGTCTGGTTCAAAATAATTCTAAGTGTCGAACAACACTTTCATTTATAATCTCCCAAATCCGACGTCTGCTGATCATCGAATCAGTCGACAAGACCAGCAGGTATCGACCAGCAGATACCATCTCTTTCCCTTCGATAAAATCAGCAGGAGCACTCAAATAAGCATTCGCAAGAAACACTTCAAAACGACACCGTTCCAACTTATCAAAACGACGCCGTAGCGTTAAATCAGCAGGCGGCAGCTCACTTCAAAACAAACAACAACTGGTTCCAGCTGCAACAACCAAAACACAGCGTTTTAACTTAATCAAACGACGTCGTCGCACCTACACAAACAAATCCAGCCGATGCACTACAAATCAGCAGGTACACAAGGAAAACTCTCACAGCTGGTTACTACGAGCTCAATAGACGCTTTCTCAAAACGACGACGCATGCAACACCAGCAGTTGCATGTGGGAAACTCCTACTGCTGGTTCCTCACTAAGACGCAAGGCACACGCAAGCGTTACCATCAGCAGCTGGTCACTCCTATCTAACACAACTGCTGAATCTCCTAGTCAATACTCAAAACGTTGACCAACACGTGTCGCTTCCTCAATCATTCTCGCGCCAAAAGCAATACTCGGCCAGCAGCCCTTATTACTTTCGCGTAATCCTCTAAATACACGTGATTAATCCCAAATCAAATCAATTAATCACTAATCTAAATCCTCAATCCTCACATTCCATGTCACTCTAATATGTTCTAATCTGCTTCGTTCTACTTTGTACAGCTCTGAGCTGCTTCTTTCTTCTTCGTTCAGCTCTGAGTTGTTTCTTTGTTCTCTGCACAGTTCCGAGCTTCTTCGATTTTCTTCATTCAGCTCTGAGCTTGTTTCATTCGTATTTTTTAATCTCTGAGCCGTTTCGTTCTTCTCTATATAGCGCCGAGCTGTTTTACTATGATCTGGTTGCCAGAGCTGATATGCTCTAAGCTGATCGACGCTTCTAAGTTGATCTTCTTCTTTACTGATATGCGCTCTTTGTTTATACAATGCACTTCTTCAGCTTGCAGCTCTTGTCTGATCTTATCTGCTACAACGCAATTCTTCAGCTCGCAGCTCTTGTCTGATATGATCTGCTACAGCGCACTTCTTCAACTTGCAGCTCTTGTCAGATCTTATCTGCTACCAGCTTATACCTGCGCACTCACGTAGATTGTCAGTATCATAAGAGCAGGTTTTGTATTCATCAAAATTCATATCTGATCTATTACATAGATCCAACAATCTTCCCGTTTTTTATTAAGACAAAACCTGGATAAATAGAAGCACGAATGACAGTTTTCAAATATTTCTCCCCCTTTTTTGTGGGAATAAAAAATGGTTTGAAATCTTGTCTCCCCCTTAATAAGTAAAATAAAATCTTCCCCTTAACACAACACGGGATTTTAAGTTTTCGAAAATAAAACAATTTGGAAGGGACGACAGTTTTAACGTGTTCGAACTATGAGAGAGAAGTATAGTGGACACGTGTCATTATAAGATTTAAAAACTTCTGAAATTACTTAGAGAATGACCGTCCGATTTAAAAAGAATTTGATTAGATGAAATCATCTCAACCATTCGATTTTTTTTATGTCAACGGAGGTACTGTCAGATCAGATATCGGATAAGCATCAATTGTATATGTGCGTAATCTGATTTTGTTCAGCTCACGCACATTCAGTGGCTTAAAGCTTATTACCTATGATCTGAGGTTCCCTCGAAGCTCAACTCCTCGATCACCTACACTCGACAGATTAGGACAATTCTAAGAGACCAAGAATATTTCTAAAATATGAAAACTTAGCGTCCGACAGTGGCTTGGTGAAGATTTCAGCTACTTGCTGTTCTGTCGAAATGTATTCTAGTCTGATGTCTTTCTTAAGCACGTGATCTCTTATGAATTGATGCGTAATGTCAATATTCTTGGTTTGCGAATGCAGCACAAAGTTATGAGTGATGGCAATAGCACTGGTATATTCGCAGAAGATAGGATCTTCAGAATCATCAATGCCATAGTCCCTAAGCTGATGTTGTATCCATAAGATCTGAGCACAGCTGTAACGATCGGACTTTTCTCAAAAAGAAATTTAGAAATTTGGGGTTCGAATTGAAAGACCCAAAACTTCAAACTTAATAAACATAAAAGTCGTTACTAAATTCTGGACTAAATTGCGATAAACACAATTCATTACTGCTGAATGCGGAACAATTGAAACAATGAAGAAAATCAGCTGGAAGGGTAATCCAAACGCTGAACTAACTCCTCTGCTGAACAAATAACACACACGGAACTGAAATACCAGCTGACAAAATACGAGTGAAGAACTAACATACCAGCTGATAAAAATACAAGTGAACTTGCATATATCTTTACACCAAATGTTCATACAGATTTCTACAAAATGAGAAACTAGAAACCTGCTAACATACAAAACCATAACTAAAATTCTGTACATCAAAATCTGAAAAGAGACAATGGAAGATGTCCACGATAAACACATCCTCCCTTTCTGATCATCTCCCTCCAGCTCTTACTGCTGATCACCTGCACTCAATGAAAACTAGTGAGCCAAAGGCTCAGCAGGTAAATCTGGAATAGCAAAATCATGCAATAGAACTGATACTGAAACTGGAAGCTGAATACATAACTGAAATCTGCATACGCTTTGAAATGAACAAGCGCAATAATATATATAACCGAGAATTCTGATAGAAACTGAAAGCATAAAACATAATCAAATTCTGAAAACATTTTCTTTAAACATTCTCTGGAGCTGTGATTAAAATCACAATTGCGCTCTTCTGAAATTATGACAACACTCAAATATTTTGGTCCAATTCGTTTGATCAAACTCCTGATATCAGTCTCTAGCACTATGGCTCATGGTGAAGGGATATACAGATCCGTCGACCTATACACCTGATCCTTCCTCTGTTGAAAGGGCATACGGTTCGTCAGCCGCACACTCACCCTTCCTCTGGGGACCCTCTTAGTTGTCATAACTTAAAACATTTTCTAAAA
>KQ997007.1:40173-60523 GCA_001598015.1 Dorcoceras hygrometricum | reverse complement strand
CGCAAACAGTTTTTAAATACTCTGATTTTGATGTTAGGTTGTGCGATGTGTATTTGAGACATTTCGCAGCTGGTTTTAAACGGATGTGGAGATGTTATCTTTAAATGCTTTAAGTTATGTTTTTATTTATAGCTTTATTAAATGTTTATTCCACATCGTCTTTCAAAAAAAAATTTAGAGGTTTAGTATGTTTCAACTTGGTATCAGAGCGGTGGTTCTGGTGGGGTATTAGCCTGCTGCGTGGAGCTCGGAAGTCGCACTGCCATTCTGAGAGTTTATTTTATGATTTATGTTTATGTTGTATGCTGCATCTTTAGTTCTACCTTAAATTTAAGGGTTAGACGCCTAGTCATGCACTTAGATTTACGTTATAAGGTTTTCGTGTAACAGAACAATGCCTCCCCGTCGCATTAGAGAGCAGCAGTAGGATGACGACTTGCCACCTCCTCCTCCCCCACCCCAGATGACGCCGTTTGGGAGGGCTAACGTGGAGATGTTAGCTGGGATTACTAGGCTATTGGAGCGTCAGACGGAGCGACCCGGGAAGTCGCACGAGGAAGATATTGCTGAGAGGTTCCGCAAGCAGGGACCTAAGGAGTTTTCTGGCACTACAGGCTGAAGAGTGGATCTGATCCATGGAGACTATATATGATTTCATGGGTCTGACGGACGTCGACAAGGTCTGTTGTACGATTTTTATGCTGAAGGCGGATGCCGCTCTTTGGTGGAAGGGCACAGTGGTTGGACTACATCTGGAGAGCTTGACATGGGGAGAGTTCAAGAAGGTCTTCTTTGAGAAGTACTTTACTGTGGATGCTCGGAGCCAGCTGATTTGGGAGTTTATGAGTCTCCAGCAGGGAGACAAATCTGTTGTAGAGTATGTTCAGCAGTTTGAGCGGGGATGTCCCTTTGTACCCGCGATTGCCATCGTAGAGAGTGAGAAGCTGAGGTAATTCACTGATGGACTGCGACCTGACATCCGCCACGATGTCAACATGGCGGACGTGGAGACCTATATGGCGGCAGTGAACAGGGCTTACCGGCTGAGAGGGGTCGGAAGGATATGATGAGGACTATCAGAGGAAGAGGCAGATGCAGCCGCCCGTCAGGGGCCAGTCTTCGCATCCTCTAGCGAAGAAACCATTTCAGGGGCCTTCTAAGCGCCCAACTCAGCAGGGACAGCAGCAGTATAGACCACAGGGCCAGCAGAGGCCACAGCAGCAGGGGGCCAGCGCCCCTAAGCCCGGAGGATATCAGACCTGCAAGGAATGCAACAAGCAGCATCCCGGACCGTGCATGATAGGATCAGGGAAGTGCTCTCATTACAAGGAACCGGGACACATTTCCAAGGATTGCCCGAAGAAGAGACATGCCACGGGTCGTGTCTTTGTGATACAGGCAGAGGTGGCAGACCCGGATACTACCTTACTTACGGGTATTCCTCTTTAGAATTTCAGCCATTTCTGCATTTCCATTTGATTTTAGTGTTTATTGTAATCAGATTGCATGCGGAGTAGAACGCTACTAGGAGATTTATGCCTTAGACTGGTTGAACTTAGTGGGAACGTATGCCTTCTAGGACTTCTATGCGATCTTGGACAGTAGGGCTAGCTAACCTAGAATATGTGATAGGCATCTGAACTACTTGTTGAGACCTAGTTTAACTGTAAACGCGTGCCTGTGTGTTGTGTCCGTTTCAGGCGAGATTCGTGTGCTTGGTGTTACTACCCTTGCATTACTAGACTCAGGGGCGACCCACTCGTTTATTACGAGCGTGTTCACGCAGAGGATGGGTATTACACCGGAGAGCTTGGGTGTTTATTACGAGCGTGTTCACGCAGAGGATGGGTATTACACCGGAGAGCTTGGGTGTGGCTCTCGCAGTGACGGTCCCGTCAGGAGAGGAGTTGACGACGACCGGCGTGGTTCGGGGATTGACGATGATGTTCCAGGATCATGCAGTTCAAGCAGATCTAGTGGTATTGCCGATGTCGGGATTAGATCTCATCCTAGGCATGGATTTACTGACAGAGTTCGGAGCAGTGATTGATTTTGAGAGACGGACAGTTTCTATCAGACCGCCAGGGAAGGAGGCCTTCTTATTTGAGGCAGCTAGGAGGCCGCGGAAGCCCAGATTCATATCTTTCTTATAGGCCAGGAAGCTGGTTGAGCACGGATGTCAGGCGTTCTTGGCCAGTGTTACTGCTCCAGGAGATTCAGCAGGCCCTTCGTTGTCTGATGTGGAGGTAGTCAGGGACTTCGCAGATGTTTTCCCCGACGATGTCGCAGGAGTTCCACCAGGGAGAGAGGTGGAGTTTTCTATCGAGCTGATGCCAGGTACAGTGCCTATCTCTAAGGCACCGTATCGATTGGCTTATACCGAGATGAAGGAGATTAAGGAGCAGATTCAGGAGTTGTTGGATAAGGGATTCATTCGCCCTAGTTTCTCTCCATGGGGCGCGCCAGTTCTGTTTGTGAAGAAGAAGGATGGTAGCATGAGGTTGTGTATTGACTACCGGGAGTTGAACAGGATTACCGTGAAGAACAGATATCCACTCCCGAGGATTGAGGACTTATTCGATCAGTTGCAGGGAGCTTCAATGTTCTCGAAGATTGATCTGAGATCTGGCTACCATCAGCTGAGAGTTAGAGAGGAGGACGTGTCCAAGACTACTTTTCGGACACGCTACGGCCACTACGAGTTCTTGGTGATGCCGTTTGGTCTGACGAACGCCCCAGCGATTTTTATGGATCTGATGAACAGGGTATTCAGGCAGTATCTAGACCAGTTCATCATTGTGTTCATCGATGATATTCTGATCTATTCGAGGAGCTTTGAGGAGCATAGGCAGCACTTGCAGACAGCTTTGCAGACCTTGAGGGAGCACAAGTTATACGCCAAGTTCAGCAAGTGTGATTTTTGGCTAGAGCAGGTGGCTTTCTTGGGGCATATTGTGTCGAGAGATGGGATTTCTGTTGATCCATCGAAAGTGGAGGCAGTGCAGAACTGGGGGATTCCAAAGAATGCAGCAGAGATTCGTAGTTTCTTGGGCTTGGCAGGTTACTATCGCAAATTCATCAAGGGCTTCTCTTCTATTTCAGTGCCCTTGACAGCCTTGACCAAGAAAAATGCGAAGTATGTGTGGAGCACCGACTGTCAGAGGATCTTTGATCAGATGAAGGAGGCCCTTACTTCAGCACCAGTGTTAGCTATGCCAGTGGACCACGAGGAGTTTGTGATTTATACAGATGCTTCTTTGAAAGGGTTAGGTGCAGTTCTGATGCAGGGAGGTAAGGTTATTGCGTATGCGTCGAGGCAGCTGAAGAGTTATTAGCAGAACTATCCGACGCACGATCTGGAGCTTGCATCAGTAGTGTTCGCACTGAAGATTTGGAGACATTATTTGTACGGAGAGAAGTGTCAGATTTTCACCGACCATAAGAGTCTCAAGTACTTCTTCACCCAGAAGGAGCTGAATATGAGGCAGCGCAGATGGCTAGAGTTGGTGAAGGACTATGACTGTGACATTAGCTACCATCCGGGTAAGGCTAATGTGGTAGCAGATGCTTTGAGCCGGAATACTTCAGTGGTGGAATGTTTATCAGTTGAGCGACCACTGCAGACCGAGATTCAGAGATTTGGGTTGGAGTTCTATTCAGGAGGCTGTGCGCCTAGCCTCGCAGCACTCACAGTTCAGCCGACTCTTCGAGAGCGGATTAGGGACGTCCAAGCTGCAGATGAGCAGTTACAGCAGTGGAGACAGAGAGATGAGGCTAGAGGACGAGGTTTGTACACAGTCGAGGATGGGATTGCTCGTTTCAGGGGTCGCATGTGAGTACCCAATACTGAGCAGTTGAGAGCTAAGATCTTATCAGAGGCCCATGCGTCGACGTATTCCATTCACCCAGGGAGTACGAAGATGTACAGGGATTTGCAGACACTTTACTGGTGGCCAGGGATGAAGAGGGATATTGGACGGTTTGTGTCAGAGTGTTTGACCTGTCAGCAGGTCAAGGAAGAGCACCAGAGACCAGCAGGGTTACTACAGCCACTCCCTATCCCTGAGTGGAAATGGGAGAACATCACGATGGATTTTGTGGTTGGTTTGCCTAGGAGTCCCAGAGGCTTTACGACGATTTGGGTGATTGTGGATCGACTCACCAAGTCCGCACACTTCCTACCGGTGAAGACCACTTTCACATTGACGTAGTATGCAGAGCTATACATTAGAGAGATTGTCAGGCTGCATGGCATACCAGTCTCTATTGTGTCAGATAGGGATTCCCGGTTTACGTCTGCGTTTTGGAGGAGCTTGCATGCTGCTTTGGGGACCAAGCTATCATTCAGTACGACTTTCCACCCGCAGACAGACGGTCAGTCGGAGAGAGTCATCCAGATTCTGGAGGATTTACTGAGAGCCTGCATGATATAATTTCAGGGTACGTGGGATTCTAGATTACCCTTGGTAGAGTTCACGTACAACAACAGTTTTCAGGCATCGATTGGGATGGCTCCTTATGAGGCTTTGTACGGGAGGAGGTGTAGGCCTCCCGTGCATTGGGATGAGGTTGGCGAGAGGATTTTGACTGGACCAGAGATGGTACAGCAGACAACTGATATTGTGACCAGGATACGGGATCGGATGAGGACAGCTCAGAGTCGCCAGAAGAGTTATGCCGATCGTAGGCGACGAGATCTGGAGTTGGCAGTAGGGGATCATGTATTTATGAGGATATCGCCTATGAAGGACGTGATGCGTTTCGGCCGGAGAGGCAAGCTCAGCCCGAGATTCATTGGACCGTTTGAGATCTTGGAGAGAGTCGGTACGTCGACGTATCGAGTAGCACTACCACCCAGTCTGTCAGCAGCGCATAACGTGTTCCATATCTCGATGTTACGGAAGTACGTCCCGAACCCATCTCATGTGCTGGATTTTGAGCCGCTTCAGTTGGCGCCAGACTTATCTTTCAAGGAGCGACCAGTTCAGATCTTAGCGCGAGAGGAGCGCCGGCTTAGAGCGCGGAGGATTCCGATGGTCAAGGTCCGGTGGCAGAATCACTCGGCAGATGAGGCTACCTGGGAGACCGAGGCCGATATGCGGACGCGCTATCTAGAGCTTTTCGGTACGTAACTTAATTTCGGGGACGAAATTTCTATAAGGGGGGGAGAGTTGTGACGCCCAGAAACCTAAGTAAGTTGAATTGAATGCATGACTATGGAGAAAACCTTATGTTAGTATGATTTGCATGTCATGTATGTGATTATATGATGATTTTATGCTTTACGTATGCATGTCACTTTACGGTACGGTTTGAGACCGGTAAGCGGGGACGAGTCCGGAGACGACCAAATCGAAAATATTTTAATGTTTTAGCACTTTGACATGTTTTAAAGCAAAATATTTTTATTTTATGCACAATTTCCAAAAAAATGAGATTTTATGCACGGTTACCGAGGGGGACCCGTTTTCGCCTATACGGACCATTTTTATGACTTTTACTACACTTTGGAATTTGAGAGGTCATATATTACGAAAATTAAAGGCTTGAAGTCTGAATTTTAAATGTTTTTAAGCCTTTTTAATTAAAGGAGGGCTAGTGTATTGATGGGCTTTTATTTCCTTAAATAAAACAAGGTGTAAGGGCTTTCTTGTACACTTTTCATTCACCCTTCACCATAATTTCGAAAATTACCCTAGCCACTCCTCTCATCAGCCGACTTCAGCCTCTTTACTCCCTAAGGTGACCGAAATTTGCAAGATTTTGGATTGAAACTCAAAGGTGTGGTCTTCTCAATTGTCCTCCGCTCCGGTATCGCGTATCTTCGCTTCTTTTTCGATCAAGACATGTTATATTCTTTATTTTCTCACCATTTAGATCATAATACACTGTTTTTATGAAGATTATGCATGAATTTTATGTGAATGTTTCAGATCTCTATGTTCATGTCCATGATCACGTGTCTCTCTTCATGTGCACCTCACGGTTTTGAATTCTTTTGCATGGCTTCGGTTCATTGTCTGCTTGAGGGGTCTGGGCTCGTTGTTAAGTGGTTCATGGTGGTCCTAGGAGTGGATTTTTGTGGTTCGAAGTGGAGGTTTAAGGGTCGAACCGGTGGCTTGAAGTTTTACACCGTGCAGTGTGTGTTTACTGTGTTTTCACGTGCGTCTGGTTCACAACCTTCGTGCGTCCAGTTGCGGCCACGGTTTGGGCCAAGGTTGGTCTTGTTAGAACCGCCTGGACTTGGGGGTGGTCCAGACGGAAGGGATCCGGCAGTGGTGGCCGGATCAAGGAGAACGAACGAGAATACCATCAGGTGGTCGCGTGGCGTGCAGTATGGCTGATGCGTCCACTTGCAGCGACCATTTATCCCTGGTTAGGTCACGGTTTGAGGCAAGGTCGGTCACGTTAGAACCGTATGGACCTGGGGGTGGTCCAGTTGGATGGGCTCCGGCAGTGGTGGCTGGAGCAGGGAGAACGAACGTAAAAACCGGATACTGGTCGCGGAGGAATCTTGTGCAGGAGAGTGTATTTTAGGTTTAGGGTTGAGTGTTTGGTTTGGGCCGGTTCGTTTGGGCCGATGGGTCGGTTAAATCGGGCCGGGTCGAGTGGTTTAAGTGTCGAGTCAATATTTTAAGTTTGGTCCAAATGATTTTATCTTGGGCCGGGTAATTTTATTTTTAAAGTTTGGGTCGTTTTTGCCGGGTCAAGTCAACTTTTTAAGTTAATAATGCATAGGCCCATGAATATATATTTAATTATATACGTATTATGCTATGTATTGAATTATGAAATGTTTTTAAGGAAATTAAATATATATTAATGGGCCAAGGTTTTAAGTTGCAAGATTTTATGAAATGCATGCATCATGAAAGTTTAAATTATGTTAAGGCATGAATGAAAAATATTTTAAGGGATTGAAGTGTCGTGGGGCAAAGTAATGATGGGAGTTAGCCGGGTATCCGAGCCCGGGGATCCCCTGTTAATGTATAATGATGAGCTTATGGATCCATGTGTGACATCATGGTGAAGTGGAAGCATAGAGGTGGGACATACAGGGATCCTCGTGTGACATCGGGGTGAACCACACCGCCACGTACGTTGGTTTATAGATTGATCAATCGAATTAATGGCTTTCACTTAATGGATACGACTCACATGTTCTTTTAAGTTATGTTATGTTTATGCTATGCCTTAACATATATGTTATATGATGAAGTATGTACGACCACAGTATGATTTAATGTTTAAGATCTTTTAAGCATGAATGTCATGAAAATTATGTTCCTATACTTATGTGCCTGTATGTGGTTTTATTGTATGTACCTTGTTACTAGCGGATATAGCATGCTGGGCCTTTAGGCTCACTAGGTTTAAATGGTGCAGGTGAGCATGATGATAACGTTGATGACGATTATTTTGACCGACGGTGAGGACGTCTGATGCTCCGCTGCGGCTGTTGCCCCGTGACCGCCTAGTTATTTCATGTCATTTGCCTTTAAACATGTTCAGTTTTCCGCAAAAAGTTTTTGAATACTCTGATTTTTATGTTAGCTTGGGAGACGTGGATTAAGGATTTTTGTAGTCGTTTTAACGAATGTTTAGAATTATTTTTTTAAATGCTTAAGTTATGGTTTTATTTATAGCTTTCATTAAATGTATATTCCACGTCGGCTTTCAAAAAAAAATTTTTTAGATGTTTAGTATGTTTCAAATTCATCTCCATTTACAGAGTGATTATACGGCTAGGAACTAGTTTCCAAACCTTATTTCATTCAAATTGATTTAGTTCGTCCAGCATTGATTCTACCAGCTCGGGTCTACTAAGACCTCATCAATCAACTTAGGTTCTAAATAAGAAATGAATGCTGAATTGAAATACTCATGAGTTGGCCTTGTGTGTGAACTGGTGAAGTAACGTTACCTATGACGTGCTCAGGTGGATGATTTCTATGCCATCGAAGATCAGGTCCAAAGGGATTTGCTTCGTGCTGAGTGTTGACGCCTGTGATATGAACTTATTCAAATTGGGCTATAACGCCTGATATTTTTGGGTCATCAGATTGCACGCGATCTCCATTAGATTGCGCGTGATCTCTATCAGCTTGTGCGTGATCTATATCAGCTTGCACGTGATCTACATCGGCTTGCGCGCGATCATCTTGCGTGTCGTGTGAAGCAGCCTTGATAGCTGGCACACCTTTTGCATTTTGGTACTACACTGGGTCAACTTTAGTCAAATCAATGACTTGAACGTTACCTTGGACATCAGCGTTCGCAACATTTTGAATATCAACATTGGTATTTGTGGGTCTAGTGCCATGTGCTTTGATTCTGATATGTGCTTCATCATCACTTGATTCATCTAGGTCGGTTGAATCTAGAAGGGTGCACAAATCGTTCAAGTTCATAGCTGAAGTAGATCGAAAGCTGGTCTCATCGAACACCACGTGAGCTAATTCTTCTACAGTTAGCGTTCTGACATTGAAGACGCGATACTCTCTGCTCACAGCTGAATATCCAAGAAAGATTCATGCATCAGATTTCACGTCAAAAGCTGTTAGATGATTGTTTCCTTTGTTGTGAATGAAGAATCTGCATCGAAACACCCTGAAATAAGAAATATCAGGTTTGTTGCCGTTCCAGATCTCATATGGGGTTACACGGTGATGCTTATTAATCATCGATCTGTTCTGAGTGTAAGTTGTGTTAACTGCTTCAGCCCATAACTTTTTCAAAATTCTTGAATCAGCAAACATAGTTGTAGCAGCTTCTTTAAAAGTTCTATTTCTACGCTCAGTCAACCCGTTCTGCTGAGGTGTTCTAGCTGCTGAAAGCTCATGCTTGATTCCAATGTCATCCAAATAAGAAGATAGTCTATAATTAAAAATTCAGTTCCTCTTCCACTTCTGATCCGATTGACACTGCAAGATTTGTCATTTTCTAAATGTTTTAAAAGTTTTATCAGCGGTTCAGCAGTTTGATCTTTTGATTTTAAAATCACCACCCAAGTAAACTTTGAAAAATCGTCAACAACTATAAGGATGTATTTCATTCCCCCCTAAGCTGTTCACGGGCATAGGACCAAAAAGATCCATATGTAAAAGTTCCAGGCTTCGGGAGGTTTTGTTACTGCCTCTCTTTTTTAAAAGTAGATTTAATATGATTTCTCAGCTGACAAGCAGAATAAATCTTATCTTTTGAAAATTTTATTTTGGGCAAACCAGTAACTAACTCACGCATACTAAGATTTGCAATTGTTTTGAAATTCAGATGATTCATCAACTGATGCTATAGCCAGCTCTTAGAAGATTCAACTACTAGGAAGGTTTGCTCAGAATACAGCTGATCTGACCAGTCAAATTTGTAGGTGTTCCCCGATCTGTATCCTACTAACATCGTCAGACCTTCCGGATTCTGAACTGTGCATGTGTGCTTTTGAAAATTTACAGAATAATTACTATCACACAGCAGACTGATATTAATTAAATTATAACACAGATTTTCAACTAGAAGAACATTGTTGACAGTAAATTTACCACAGGTAAGATTACCCTTACCCACAGTATTGCCATTTGAATTGTCACCGAATGTGATCTTAGGTACACTGCATGTCTATTTAGATATTATAGCAGCTCTGGGTTACCAATCCAGGTACCATGTTGATGTCTTCAAACAGTTGATCCTGTTGACCTGCAATCAAAAACTAAACTTTTAAATATAAATATATATATAAGAGAATATTGAAAAAGGGGGAGTAAAGAAATTAAAAAACCATTCAAATATCAACCTTCGACCAAAGAAGAATCTGACATTTGTTGTTGTACTCTATGCATTATATTTGTACATCAACGACTTTCACAAAGTTGTTTGAAATTTTGAATATCTATAGACTTTCAGATAGTTTTGAAAGGTAATGTTGAATATCACCATACTTCAGTGTAGTTATAAAATTTTTTATTGAATGACTATAGATTCTTAAATTCAACAAAAGTTTATAAAATATGATGGAGAATGTATAAGTTTTGGTGAAGACAAAAGAGATTAATCAGCTCAGAGTTTAATCGACCAGATCAAGACGGAGTTTAGCGTTGTTTACTCAAACCGGATCGGAGCTAAGCTGGTTAAGAACAAACCAGCTCAGGAATTTCAGCTAAGCTGGTTAAGGACAAACCAGCTCAGGGACTGTAGAACTTAGCTAAGATGGTTAAGGACAAGCCAGATCAGAGGTTTTATCTAAGCTGGTTGAGGACAAACCAGCTCAGACATTTTAACCAAGCTGGTTAAGGACAAACCAGCTCGCAAGAACAGAACAGATTTAGCCAGGTTCGTTTAGAAGAGATGGATGCAATCAGAAAAGCTTGTGTTCTTATAGAAGAAGACAGAAGCGAACAAAGATTACAATCTGGAATAGTACAGTACAAAGCGACCAGATCAGCTTAGAGCAGATTAGAAAAGATCAGCTTAGACCAGATCGGAGTCCAGCTGAGTAAAGACAACTCATCTAGAAGGATTTCAGATTGTTTTGAGGTTTCGTACAACTTGATTTTATGTTTTGACTTATCAAGTTTGTTTTGTAGTCGTTGGAACTACTTTGAGCAAATACCAGATATACAGATATTTGTTTTCAACTGAGAATGGTGAAAAGTATGCTAAAAGAGAAAAAACATTTAATGAAGGTGTACGGGAATAGTACAAGCATTAAAGACGTCGTAGACATCTCACTTTGGATCTATATGACGTGTCTACTAGTAACATTTATTACCGTTGATCCAAAGGATATAAATTGGAGAAGCAGATCAGCTCGAAGACACCTAATGCTTTTGCGAATGCTAATGAAACAACAAATGTAAATACAATTGTGAGAGCGATCAATATACTTTACGAACTGCACATAGTTCAACTCTCAAACCAGCTCACACAAAGCGTGACACACACATAGCTTGTCGTTATCTATTTTCTGTGCCACACAAACTGTCGAAACTCACTCTGTAGTGTTGGGTTTTCTTTGTATATCAAAAACAGCGTGAGCGAGCTAGACTAGACAAACCAGCTTAGAGCTGTATTTTGTATTGTAGAACAGATCCGAGTCTGTTTCTATTGTGAGATTGCTAGGAGTTCTTGCAGCTGCTGGCTGTCGGACCGGGTTGTTACAAGAGTTGTAATAATCAAATCTTCTAGTGGATATCATTCCTGTTGAGGAAGAAGGGGAGACGTAGAAGTTTAAACTCCGAACTTCCATAAACAAACTCTTGTCCCTAATCTTTTACGTTTACGCATTTTATCTGTTCACTTTTGAATCGTGTTACTTCCGCACAAACATTTTGTTACACAAGACAACAGTTTAACACTGAGATCCTCCTATCTGGTAACTCAGCTTAGAGGTTAGTAAAGGGCTGTAAAATTTTTTTAAAACAGTTTTTCATAAAAATCAGCAAAAGAGTTCATTCACCACCCCCTCTGAACTCCCGAGTCGTATTTTCGATCCTAGTAAAATAATTACTGTTGAATGGGAGATAATTAATTATTTTACTAGGATCGAAAATACGACTCGGGAGTTCAGAGGGGGTGGTGAATGAACTCTTTTGCTGATTTTTATGAAAAACTGTTTTAAAAAAATTTTACAGCCCTTTACTAACCTCTAAGCTGAGTTACCAGATAGGAGGATCTCAGTGTTAAACTGTTGTCTTGTGTAACAAAATGTTTGTGCGGAAGTAACACGATTCAAAAGTGAACAGATAAAATGCGTAAACGTAAAAGATTAGGGACAAGAGTTTGTTTATATTATTATTATTATTATTATTATTATTATTATTAATGTTATCATTATTATTATTATTATCATTATTATTATTATTATTATTATTATTATTATTATTATTATTATTATTATTATTATTATTATTATTATTATTATTATTATTATTATTATTATTATTATTATTATTATTATTATTATTATTATTATTATTATTATTATTATTATTATTATTATTATTATTATTATTATTATTATTATTATTATTATTATTATTATTATTATTATTATTATTATTATTATTATTATTATTATTATTATTATTATTATTATTATTATTATTATTATTATTATTATTATTATTATTATTATTATTATTATTATTATTATTATTATTATTATTATTATTATTATTATTATTATTATTATTATTATTATTATTATTATTATTATTATTATTATTATTATTATTATTATTATTATTATTATTATTATATTACATGTTTTTCCAATTTTTACCAATTCAAAGATTGAGCTGGCTTTTCAAAATGGGAAAGAGCACATAGAATTTACTTACGTTGATCTTGTTGATTGCGTGTGCATTCTTTTCAAAGTATGAGGTTGTGAATTCAGTCAATGAAGATTAAGTCCATATGTTTTTAAGACACGACGTCCATAACGGGCAAGTAGTCGCGTATTCTGACTCGACAACTTTGTTAAAAACAATTACGTACCAAAAACGTGCATAAACAATAGATTTCTTATCGTAGATTTTCATGTATTTCCTATATTTAAACATCCTAAACTATGAGTGCAAGTGATCACACATCAAATGGCTTTCCCATTTTTGAGTATAGTGTTGCTGTTTACTCCATCGATTTTGCTTCCATCATCATCTATTGCCCAAAGACACAGCAATGTTACTTCGGGTTCTTTCTTAACTGCAGACAACACAAATTCCAGTTGGATATCGTCTTCTGGCGAATTTGCTTTCGGCTTCCAGAGGATTGTGCCCGAGGGAGGCTACTTACTGTCCATCTGGTTCGACAAAATAACCGAAAAAACGATAGTATGGTCCGCTAATCGCGACAGTCCATCCGAAGAAGGATCACGAATCCAGCTTTTTGCAGATGGAAGATTTGAACTCCATGGTCCAAGAGGCGACCTGATTTGGAATGTTGCCAGAAGAGGTGGAGTTGCCTATGCTGCCATGCTTGACAGTGGTAACTTCGTGTTGGCGCTCAATACTGGGGATATAGTGTGGCAGAGTTTTGATCATCCAACAGATACATTGCTGCCAACCCAGATACTCGAGCGAGGCAGTAGTCTAGTATCCACCTATTCCGAAACCAACTTCTCGACGGGTAGATTCGTTTTCAGAGAAAATGATGGAACTCTCGCGTTACAGTCCAAGAACTTTCCCATGGATAACAACGTGTATCAATATTGGAAGACAGGCAATACGGACCCTGGATATAAATTGGTTTTCAACCAATCTGGCTACATATTTCTTGCAGCAAATAATGGGAGCATACTTGAGGAGTTGTCCAACAGCGGGGTTTCGGCTGATCGAACTTATCAGAGAGCAATACTGGAGTACGATGGGGTTTTCAGGCACTATGTGTATCCTAAGTTTGCTGATTCGACGGATGGGAGGATGATGAAGTGGTCCATTTTGGATTTCTTTCCTCAGAATATATGTACATTGTTTAACGGGGCAATGTCTTGGGGTGCTTGTGGTTTCAACAGTTTTTGCTCAGCAGGAGACGACGAGGAGAGGCCGATTTGTAGTTGCCCTGATGGATACTCTCCCACGGATTCAAACATTAGGATGAGTGGATGCAAACCGAATTTCTTTATGCACAACTGTGATCGGCAGTCGGAAGAATCTCAACTTTTTAGGTTCCATGAAATACTCAACACCGATTTCACTGGGGGTGATTATATGGGCTACAGATCCATGGAGGAGGATCAGTGTCGACGGGCTTGTCTTGATGATTGTTTTTGTGCTGCTGTGGTTTACGAGGGTCGTAATTGCTGGAAGAAAAGATTCCCTCTTGCGAACGGAAGAAAAAGTCCCAGTTTCAGTGGAAAGATACTGATCAAAATACGGAAAGACAACACAACGCAAGTCGCTTCTAGCGGTGATCCAGGAAGAAAAGAGAGCAGCAGATCGACTCTGATCATTACTTTATCTGTTGTGCTTGGGATTTCGACGTTTTTGTTCAAGTTACATCAATCTCCTTCTTTTGTTCTCATTTTAAAGGAGGAAAACCAAGTACGATTGATCCATATTCAAATCTTCCAGGAGTACACTTGAGAAGCTTTAGCTTTGGTGAGCTGCAAGAAGCGACAAATGGATTCAAGGAAGAATTAGGAAGCGGTGCTTGCTCCACAGTGTACAAAGGTGCGGTGAAGGATGAAAGTGATGACAAAGTAATTGCCGTGAAAAAGCTGAACAAGATCTCCGCAGAAGCTGAGAAAGAATTCAAAGCCGAAGTGAGCTCAATAAGCAGAACTAACCACAAAAATCTAGTCAAGTTACTGGGATACTGTGAAGAAGGTCAAAACAGGCTTTTGGTGTATGAGTTCATGACCAATGGCTCATTAGCCAGCTTTCTTTTCCAGAAACCGAAGCCGAGTTGGTACAGCAGAGTGCAGATCGCGCTTGCAACAGCCAAAGGGCTATGCTATTTGCACCAAGAGTGCAGTACCCAAATCATACATTGTGACATAAAGCCTCAGAACATACTCCTGGACGAGTCCCTTACAGCAAAGATATCCGATTTCGGGTTAGCCAAGCTTCTGAGGACTGATCAGACGAAGACGACGACTGCCATCAGAGGGACGAGAGGGTACGTGGCTCCGGAGTGGTATAGGAATATGCCTATCACAAGCAAGGTGGACGTATACAGCTTCGGGATCTTGTTGCTTGAAATCGTGTGCTGCAGAAGGAAGGTTGAGAGACATGGTGAACATGATGAATCAGTGGTGATTCTTGTCGAGTGGGCTTATGATTGTTATGCATCTGGGAGATTGAAGTCGTTGGTGGATGATGATGATGATGATGATGATGTCATCCGCGACATCGAACGATTCGAGAAATTTGTGATGATAGGCATTTGGTGCGTTCAAGATGATCCATCGTTGAGGCCTAACATGAAGAGAGTATTGCACATGCTTGAAGGAGCAATTCAAGTGCCCAATCCTCCACATCCTGAATCCTTCATTACTTAGATTTAGCATGAACTTCATTGCTCCAAGATGTTTATTTTCTTCTTTGTCATATTATTGTTATCACTATTTCACATTTGGATTTTGGAGAACCATATCTCATCATGTGTTACAAATATCCATTTTCGGAGTAGAGAAAAAATGTGCTATTTAAAAGTATGATTTCGTAAGGAGTGTAGCGAGATTTTCATATCATTGATAACCAAGTTAAATGCATTCATTACCGGATAGCTAACAAAAAGTGAAGCTCTATATATCTATTTTGCATGATAAATTACAAAAGTACCATTGAATACAATTGTATAACATATCATTTTTTTTGCATTTCGAGCCACCTTATTCAATATTACACATATCAGTTTTGGTTTTCCAAACATATATCTCAGCAGAGGAAGGTGACGATATCGAGGGAGAACAATCCGGACAAGTATGCATATCAAAAGTTGAGTTGTGGTCGCCTAACAAGATCTGTTGAACAATTTAATCGTACAGATAATAAGATGTGTATGATTGTATTATTTTTATATTTAACGAGTTTGTTTAATCTATGGTTTACGACCCGGGATCATAGGTACATCTTGTGACTGAATTACATTTCTTTATCCCATATAAGCTTTATTTTATTTTTGTTTTATCAGTATAAATAATACGAGTTCTTTCTAATCGTTAAAACATTATGATGTCTGTTTCTTGCTAACCGTACTTAGGCAAAGACAGAAATATTAGAGGAAGAGTGAGATTCACTAAATCATGCATAAATATCCATCACGTATCTCTAAAGCAATTAAAACAATGAGTTATTGTAGGAACTAAATCCGGTTGAAGATCTTAGCATGAGGTACTCAAATAGTGCGAGACAAATAAAAGAGACATTAATCAGAAAAAAACCATCAACTATATATAGGAAGTGAAATGGAATGACGGATCTAATTTTTCTTCAAAGCCGACTGAATTTGCTTCCTTGCTTACTTAATTATTTCATATCTTTATATTGTTTTTCCATGTTTTACAATTAAAAGATTGAGCTGGCTCTTCAAAATGGGAAACAGCACATGCAATTTACTAACGTTGATTTTGATATTCTTTGTCGAAAGTATCGAGGTGTGAATCCAGACAACTGGCAAGTTGATTTAGCAACATCCTTAATTTTTCAGTACTTTAGTAATATTTCAGTATTTTATATGTAAAAAAAAATAATATGAACATGCGGACAAGATTTTCGTTAGTTCTTTTTAAAAATTTCTCTGCGTATATTTTTAAAAAATACTGAAGATATATTTTTCGATAATAGAAAAACATGTATTCTTCAAATAAAAACGTTTTTATACAATATTTTAGTAGTGAGTTGTCCTTGACAGCATTGATTTTGCTTTTATTGTCATCTGTTTGCTAACAATACAGGAATGTATTTATTAGTTACAAATGCCGGTCTCTTTTGAGTTGAGTTATTAGTCAATAGATAGAGACCGAACTGGAAATTTATGTACTTTTGAAAGCCTTGTTTTCCCACTTCTTTTTCTCTGAAAAGTTAACCCATTAATGGGCTAACCCCTATATAGAACAGAGACCCCTTGGCCCATACAGGTTGATAAATCGAGGGATATGCACGAGTAGGCAGGGGTCCGGGGGAGAGGACCCATATAACGGACGAATTCCCAGAGCATACCCCCACAATATTTCAGTGAAGCATATGCTCCACACGAGAATTGAACCCGTGAAGCCGGGGAAGTTATTCCCATATCACCCCAGGTCTTACCAACTCGCCTGTGCCCTTGGGGGCTTGTTTTCCCACTTCTTTCATTCGTCTCATAAGTGATTTGAAGTGAAGTACTCAAGAGTCTAAGTTAATTCCCACAATTTTTTTAAAGGACTAACAATATTTTATTCAACCACCAAAAAAATTTCAAGTGCAGATATACAAAATAGTTAAAAAAACTAAGGGCAATAGGTCATATACTCTTGAGAAACAGTAATATGATAACCATGAGAAGTAAAAGAGTATGCTACCTGATTGGAATAATATAAACAAACTTTTCACTCTAAAGCTTGGTCCCACTGATTTTTTATTGTAACACCCTATTACTTGATGTATTAACTTCCACCATTAAGTTCAGAAGAACAATTTTATAGCCGTCTCCCTTGGCTAAGATTAATAAACTGGCCAGATTCACAGAATAGTAGCTTATGAGGACATATGAAATTGCCACATCAACATGAGTCGAGAGCATATTTAACCACCTATACAATAGCTGCATAAGCATGACAGAGGAGCTTAGTATATGTTGTTTTATAAGCACGACATAGGAGCTTAGGGCTTATGCAGCAGCTGCACAAACATAACATAGGAGCTTAGAGTTTATGCAACAGCCGCACAAGCATGACACATCATCTTCAAAGTATCTCATATTGGAAAATGATAATCAAGCTTAGCATTCATCTATAAATAGACCCTCCCACATTGTAATTTTCCTTTTGCAATGGAATTGCTATTTGCTACCCGCATTTTCCTAATCTGAGTTGATCAAACAACCCAGAGCTAGTTTTCTATTTTGAGCCAGTATGCTCGCGTTCTGTTCATACTCCGAGTTGATTCAACTTAGGTCCACTCTGGACTGATACAGTAATTTCAAGTTTAATTTTCTATCACTTAGCTTTGATTCGAAGGTATAACTCCAATCTGCTAGAAGTTATACGCAATTTCAAGATATAGTTATTGTGAGACCCGAAATATTTATGGATTAATTAAGTTAATTAATCAGGTTCTGCATAGACCAGATTTGGCGTGAGCAGATTTGGGACAAGATAGCTTTGAGCTGGTATGCTTTGTGAAAACCCAAAAAAAAAAAATACTGGTCGATCAACTCAGATTCAGGTCGGTAAACTCAGATTCGGGCCAGTTAACGGTCCACTCAGATATGACAGTCAACAGTCAACTCAGATCTGGACAGTCAACAGACGACTCAGATCTGGACAGCCATCAGTTCACTCAGATCTGGAAAATTCAACTCAGCTTTGACTAAGTCAAATTCAGATTTGACGACGCAAATTCATATTTGGCGACGCAAAATCAGATCTAGCGACGTAAATTCAGATTTGATAAAGAAAACTCAGATTTGGCTCACGAATTTCAGCAAGCTTTTTCACGCGTACAGATCAGATTGTTTGCAACCGTAACTGCCAATTTAGAGAGATTGATGGCCAATTAAACTATCCAAAATCAATGCAAAAACCGTTACTTTTGTAACAGTCAAATTAATGACCATCAAACCAGGGATTTAATTCTGAAACGACTGCCTCTTGACTACCCTGTTCCTTCATCTATAAATACCTCGCTGTAGCATCAAAGGACCCACACTTATTTCGAAAATTTTAGTAAGAAAATCAGTAAAGCTCCCACGTTGGAATCCTGCCCTAGCTATATCAGAGTTTGGATACCAGACTTCAATTACGAGATCAAACTTCAGATTTCGGTAAGTGGGCTTTTGCTATATATATATTCGTTTGAAATACTATATGATATTCATGTTATAATCTGTTTTGACTTATCATTCGAGCCTTCGTTTGATGTCAAGTTCCTGCTACGAATTATGCTCTGTTTTAGCACTGATATTTCTGTCGTAATATGGGTCTACGGAATATTTCGCACTCTGAGTTACGTGGTGTAACTATGGCCTCGACCCCTTAGAGGAGTAAAAATTAGAGACTTATCAGTAAACCATAGAGACGAAGTAATTATCAGTGCTACATGTTATGCTATGCTCTGTTCTATTTATGCTCTGTTCTGAAATCTGTTATTCAGTATATATATATTTTTATGCTCGAATGTTATCCTCCACTTGCTGAGTGTTTCTCCAAACACTCACCCCTTACTTCTCCCATCAGATAAGAACGAAGAACATGTTGAAGAGGAAGAACAAGAGCTGTTCTGGGGCTGGTGAAGAAGATTCAGTTTGTTTTCGTTAATGTAAAATTCGCTTCCGTATTTCTGTTATTCATACTATGATTTTCAGATGTAAAAACGATTATATTTTGGTTATGTAATAGACTGTTTTTGAGATATACTATGAGGCTTAATGTTTTACAATTTAGTAATTGTTTAATATCACCGATGTCATGAGTCTCGGTCTCGGGGCGTGACATTTTAGTGGTATCAGAGCTCACCAGGTTCATAATCCGACTGAGAAACCAAATCTGAAATTTTGCAAGGTCCGAGACGAACTTTCAGATTTTGGCATCATGTCAGGCCCCGTGCTAATTAATCAAGATAATAGCACAATTAAGCACATAATCACGGAAGCGTAAAAATCGGGCTTAAAAATTTTCGAAATACTTTAGGTCTGAACTTAAAATCATACATTAAAAATATTCATAATCAAAATATGAGTTGACTCAAACTCATACAAATCAGATAACAACAATAAATCTCAAATCAAATACAGATCCCAAATACATAGCAACACGGGGCATCCCCCGGTTCAATACATAAATATATAACTGGGACTCAAAGGAACGGAGATCGACCAGCTGAACCTCCACTCTGTCCAGCTTGGTTATGTTGGGGATCCGTATCCGCCCCCCGGCGAGGCAGCGGAAGAACAATCAAATGTAAACCGGGAGGCGATCAATACGAAAAACAACAATTCATAATTGTCATACATAGGGCGTTTTAGCATGTTACCTCGCTGGCACTTGTGCCTGGCTCCAACCGGTATTACAATAATCCGGCTCTTCTCGGTAGATTGCGGTAGTTTACGCCAATCCGGTCCACGACCAGATCCGAGACTCCTTCGTCAGGCTGCACTAGAAGCCCTGACGAGATCAGCACGAACGAATACTCCTCGAAAAACTAGGCCGGAACAATTTCCGGCGAAGTGGCGGCGGCGGCGGGCGGCGCACGGCGGCGGCGTGAGTTGGGAAGGGAGGGAGGCGGCTACTTTGATGCTTAGGGTTTTATGAGTTGGTTTTTTTTAATCAAGACTCTTAATGCATTTAAATACATAAGTGTAGGAATTGGACCGGCCCAATGGGCCCAGGTCCAACAATGAACATTAAGTTCATCTCCACCACCGAGACTTCATCGTAACTCCGATCGCCAATCAGATCGGACCGATCGATTCAGTTTCCGAAACTGAATCATATAATCTAAAAAACCATTTTTCAGAACCCCAGTGCAAAATGACCGTTTTGCCCCTCAACAGCGGGAAACCCCGGTTTGACCCCTGTTGACTTTTAGGAAGTCGCACTTCCCGAAATCCTCTTCTCGTGCTCAACACATTGAGCTGAGTATCCGTGCGGGAATCTCGAATCTAGTACTTGTATGACCCTCAATGGTTCAGGGATACAGCTAGCCGTGGGCCC
>KQ997007.1:0-12326 GCA_001598015.1 Dorcoceras hygrometricum | reverse complement strand
CTATTAGATGTGTTTCATGATAGCCGTCATACCCACTATCACATCTAACATACGCTTTAATGTATTCTAGGTCTTTACTCAACGCAATTGTAAATCATTACACACATAATGAAAGTAAAGAATTCCATATAAAAGAATGCGAATATCATATATAAAGATTGTTTGTACAAGAGTCTATAAAACCCACACGCCACAAGTTGGCTACTATTAGATGTGTTTCATGATAGCCGTCATACCCACTATCACATCTAACATACGCTTTAATGTATTCTAGGTCTTTACTCAACGCAATTGTAAATCATTACACACATAATGAAAGTAAAGAATTCCATATAAAAGAATGCGAATATCATATATAAAGATTGTTTGTACAAGAGTCTATAAAACCCACACGCCACAAGTTGGCTAGTTGGGTATCTACTCTAACAGGTTACCTGAAGATCCTGCAAATGGGTAACGCAGACCCAAACAACACAAAAGCAGGAAAACAGATACGAGGTCAAGCCTCAGTACGAAGAGCTAGTCAAAACAGCTAATCATGCAACATGCTATAATCAATGCTATGAAATGCATGAGGGCTATCAAAGATCGGATAGCTAGACCAGTGTATCAACTGGCAATCATATCGATCGAGCCTCTATACCGCGCACAGCAAGTCAGCCGGTGGAAATCATCGGTCCATGATCTTCAGGACCCGTCAGCCCATCACAGCTCGGTGGTCTTCAGACACGACAAGTCAGTCGGTCACCACTCCGATGATAGCGTTGGACTTTTCAGGCACGACAAGTCAGTCGGCCAGTCACAACGTGGCTCTCAATAAGGTCGTTAATCAATCTTTCAGGCTCAATATGTATGCATGAATGTCAATCAATAATCAATGTCAATGCATACCATTCAGTACGTGAAAACAGAATGAAATATTCAATGAATTCAACAAATTGCTCCACGTAAATCCATATAATCAGGCCAACATATTTCATAGCAAGAATTACAGCCATGTTCACGCTTCAAGCTATTAAGGTCTGCTCAATTCGTACCTCAATCCTCAAAATTCTACCTCACAGATCCCTCAAATGCACGACAGGACTTCCTGGAAGCTGGAATCCCGAAGCTTAAACCAGCAGGAGAACACACAAAACAGACTTCTCCAAAAAGCTTCGAACACTAGTAGCTTCACGCTCCCACTCCAACGCTAATTCAGGGTTCCTACTGGGTAGAAATCGAAAGATCAACTCTCAAAGAATCCAGCGCCACCAAAATCGCTCAAATCATCGGCGGAGAATGGCGGCAATCGACGGAAATAGGTCACGGTGAACAGTAGCTATTCGAGGGTTTGGGAAAGGAGATAAGAAATATCGGGTCCAGAATCTTTCTAAGTGTCGATCACCCTCGCCTATATATATATATATATATAGCCCTCAAATCCAATAGCTGCTGATCACAAAAATATTCAGTCGACGTGAACAGTAGATATCTTACAGCAGATACCATCTCTTTATTTCGATAAAACCAGCAGCAACCACCGATCGATACATTCTCAAAGGAACATCAAAATGACACCGTTCCAACTAACTCAAACGACGTCGCAGAGCTTCATCAGCTGACAACAGATATCTCTTGTGAAACAACCAAAAGCTGGTAACAGATCTCTTCAAAAACCCATCAGCGACTGATCTCGCGAAATTACACAAAACGACGACGCGTCAACTAATCTAAACGACGCCGTAATGGTTACGTAAGCATTGCTGCCAACAGCTGGTCACCCAGTCGTAATAATCAAAACGCAGCGTTTCAATTTATTCAAACGACGTCGCTTCTCATCATTCTCGTCTTTGTGCGCCTGCTGCCAGCAGCAACCATTCTAAGCGCAACTACTGCCAGCAGATAACAACGCGTCACGCCTACGTCATCTCTACTGATTCAAAATACAACAGCTGAGAGCTACAGTACCGTTGACCTACGTTGACTTCCTAAATTCGCTACGACTGGTGTCTAAACAATAGCGCAACGTCTGAATTACAATGGGGAATCAGATTTCACGCGCAAAACCTTCAAAATTCATGCGATAAATCCCAAATCAATTCGATTAATCACAAACTAAAAGTCTGATTCCTCACACATGAGACCAGTGCTACCCCCTCCAAAATGGCCCAACGAGCAATACTCACCACTTCGTCGTGACATAAGCCGCTTTTTGGCAGAATTCCTTCGTTTAGGCCTCCAAAATCGCGTTTTTGCCGTTTTTGGAAAGATTTGAAAATTCAATAACTTTTTGTACAGGACTCCGATTTCAGTTCCATCAACTGTTCTCTAATCCCTATGGTTAGAACTAACTGGTTATGGAATATTCTCACAACTTTTTTGTGAGACCCGAAGAGCTGATGAGATTAATTGAGATAATTAATCGGGTTTTATTGAGATCAGCTTTGCATCGATGTCCTTGTAGAAGCTATCGGGTTTTGTTTTAGTCCTTGGAACAAGTCTGGAGAGTTAGAGTTTTGGCTTGAGATCTGTTCAGAAGTTAGCGTGGGTCATCGCTGAGTGCTAGCGTCAGTGGTGACGTGAGCAGTTGTCGCTGGTTTGTTGGTTTCCAATTTTGAGGAGAAGTATGATATCATGGGCATTCAGATGTCTCCCAGCGTGTTTTCAGTAGCGGGTGTTGGTACGTCGTCGTTTGGATTAGTTGGAACGACATCGTTTTGTATTAGCGGTAGAGACTCAGCTGTGAGTTGCGTTAGTTTTCAGCTATTTGAGAGATCTGATGTTGCGTTGCCATCAGATGTTGGTTAGTTGTTCAGCAGTGAGTAGCGGGTGACGTGTTCAGCTGCAACAGTAACTCTCTACAACGTCGTTTGGTTTAAGTGATCGCTGTTTTGGCGTAGAGTGAGATCTGTTGTGAGATCTGGTTGCGAGCGGGAATATCAGCTGTAATAGCTTAAGTTGTCGATGGATCTGTTCCCAGTTTCTGTCAGCAGTGAGATTTAAATCGGGAGCTTGGCCTTGTTCTCTATTATTGTTTCCCGACACTTAGAATATTTCCCGATAGCAAACTTTGTCGCGATACCCTAATTACTGTTCATCGAGCCTTATCTTCTTCGATTGCCGACGGTAGACAGCTCCGATTGAAGTAAGAGTGGTAGCGTTGGACTCCACTTGCTGAGACGCTTCGTTTGGATATTACTTTCAGACGTTTGCTTGAAGCTGGTGAGGTGCACGAAGACATCTCCCTTCTGTAGTTTGTTAGCGTACCGTCCTAGCTTGTTGGGGTAATTGCTCGGACCCAGTTTGTAGTAATTGTTGCACAGAGACTTGAGGTACGGATGTGAGCTTGTTACAACGTTGATATTTGGCATGGATATGTGCTTATGCTTGCTGTTTTGTGATGCTGTGTATACTGTCTTGTTATCTATTGCATTGTGTTGCACTGTATACACGCATCTGTTCCATGTTGTTTCAGATCTCTTGTATCCGTGCCTTATGTTTGCTGATTGAGCGTTCCAGGGTGCTTGTAGAGGCGCGCGAGTAACTCCCGTCCCTCATCTCCCTGCTGGGATTGTTAGCCACCGCGAGCGGAGTGGGTAGCTCCCACATCTCATGTGTTGGGCAACAACAGGTTGAGCGTTGTTTATGCACCTGGTACCGTGTGCTGAGACGAGTGGGTAGCTCTCATATACTCACACACATTGTGACCACTGTCTTCTGTTCAGATTCCAGTTGTTGAGCTGCCTTTGGAATCCTTTGGCTCCCTGTGTTCGGTTGTAGCGTTGATATCATGCATAGCATTTGCATTTTATCTGTTGCTATCTAACTGCTGTTTTCAGTTGCTCTCCGTACTGGGGTTTGACCCCATGTCCCTCTGGGGCTGGTGTTTGTTTTTCCTGTATGTGTTTTCAGGTTATCATGATTACTCTGCTGGTCGTGGAGTAGACCCAACTGCAGGTGCCCAAGGAGGTGATTAGAGTGTCCCAGTTAGCGTATAGCATATTATGTATCAGTACTGTTAGCCGGGGGTTGTCCTGTGCTTTGTAGTAGTTTTTGTTTGGTACTGAATATATTTTTTAATCTGTACTGTTGTACTGAGTGATTTTAATTATTGGGATATTTTGACAATTGTTGTATTTTAAATTATATGTTTTAATCTTTGATTCTAGGGAACGACCCCCTCTGTCCCCCGTACTCGTGCTGATGCTGCCCTTCGCATGAAGCAAATAGCCCTTGACAACCAAAGCCGCATGATTAGACGCCTTAGAGCCAAACTAGCAACCGAGAGGCGAGAGTCAGCTGCTATAAAATAAGGATTAGAAAAGAAGGTATCTAGCCTGGAAAGAGATCTACAAATCTATAGGTGTGATAACCATAGCCTACGAAATACGGTGACCCTGTACCATAACGACGTCGATCGCCGTATCTCTCAGCTGGTTGAGGCTAAGAAAGAGCATAAGAGTACCCAAGTAGCACTGGAGGCCTCGCACTTGACCATTGCTGGACTTACCGAAATAGGCCTTTGCATGTCAAAGAAAATTGGAAGGATGAAGGCAAAGAAGCAACAGGATAGAGAGAGCCATATGGAGTGCCATCATAAGTTGCAGGCTCGTATCCAAGAGGCCGAAGATACGATCCAAGAGCAACACTTAACCATTGAGGCCCTGGTAGAGGAGAAAGCTAGCCTACTCTAAACAATTTAAGGTCTGCAAGAAGACAACGGTGCTCCTGCTCCATTCGATGATGAATGGGAGGAAGAACTGGAAGAAGAAGGTCTTGAGGATATTCCTTTAGGCGAGGGAGAGATTGTTGAGGAATAGAATGTGTTTTACCTTCTAAATTTGTACTCCATTCATTTTTCTATCCAAAATTTGCTTATCCCTTTGTGATATGGTATTCTCGATTGCTTTGCATTTATACGCACCCATCCTTAGTAAGCTTTCCTATGACAAAATATGGCAGGCAACCGAAGAAGCGATAGTAACAATGGAGGCGAAGGATCCTAAAATTCAAGAGGTGGTCTTAGCATAGAAGACCTGATGGCAATAGCTGCTATAGTTGCCATGACACTCCAAGGGTTGGTCAATACCAACAACAACCAAGCTCCTCCTCCTACCCCTCCACCTCACGGTACTAAGTACTACTATGAGTCCATTCGCAAGAACAAAGCCCCCACCTTCGATGGGAGCCCTGACGCCGAAGTTGCCCAGACTTGGATGAAGAATATTGAAACGCAACTTCGACTACTGGAAGTCCCAGACATTGTCAAGGTAGATGTGGTAACACCACTCCTCGACGACAAAGCTAGAAAGTGGTGGGAAGCAGTCGAGCCAACCATGACTACAAATGGACAAATCACGTGACAAAGGTTTCGGGAAGCATTCTTGAAACAATACTTTCCAATGGAAGTCAGAATGCAACGTCTTAGCGAGTTTGAGACTTTCACTCAGACTGCAGACATGTCAGTAGTAGAGTATACATCAAAGTTCAACTCCTTGGGCACCTATGTCCCAACGATCATGGCAGATAATACTCTAAGGATGTACCGATTCAAGAAGGGTCTGAATATCGGTATCCAGTCAGCCCTTGTAGTCTACCAAGCCAGAAGCTTTGAGGACTTAATGGGAGCTGCAATCCGAGCAGAGACTGACATAAAGAGGCGGGAAGCCGAAAACAAGAACAAACGCCCTCTCAATGCTCAGACTTCACACGGTGGGCCTAAGACCAAGCGGCCAAACCTCAACAACCGTGGATCAACATCTGCACCGAACAACCAAATGTTGGAACCTTGCACCTCTTGCGGTCATCGTCATAGTGGAGATTGTCGCAAGCAGAGCGGTGCATGCTTTAAGTGTGGAGAGTTGGGCCACCGAATTGTGGATTGTCCAGAAAACCAAGGTCCAAAGGCTGGATCGAACAATGCGGCTCCAAACAAGCCAAAGCCCAGGGAGGATAAACCCAATGCTCGTGTGTTTGCAATGACACAAGAAGAAGCCGAATATGCCAGCGACGTGGTTGCAGGTACCATTTTTATCAACAAGCTGCCTGCTTATGTGTTGTTTGATTGTGGTGCTACCCATTCATTCATATCTAGGAGGTTTGCCAAAAAGTTAGGGCTAGAGCCTGAAATTCTATGTGAACCGTATAGAGTAGAAACTCCTACCAACACTACCATTGTAACGCATAAGATCCATCGGAACTGCGAGATATCCATAAGCAATCATTCATTCTTTGCAAACCTGATACAACTCAACATGGTTGAGTTCGATGCTATCTTGGGCATGGATTGGCTATCTAAATCTAGGAGGTTTGCCAAAAAGTTAGGGCTAGAGCCTGAAATTCTATGTGAACCGTATAGAGTAGAAACTCCTACCAACACTACCATTGTAACGCATAAGATCCATCGGAACTGCGAGATATCCATAAGCAATCATTCATTCTTTGCAAACCTGATACAACTCAACATGGTTGAGTTCGATGCTATCTTGGGCATGGATTGGCTATCTAAGAACCATGCATTGGTATATTGCAGAGATAAGAGTGTGAAACTCCAAGCTCCTGATCAAGAAGAGCTGATATATTATGATAAGAACAAGGAGCGAAAGTCCCTACTTTCTGCTGCCCAAGCATGGACAGCCATGAAGTCAGGAGCAGAAGTTTTCTTGGCAATGATCCATGAAGTAAAAGAAGGAGACGAAGTCAAGATAGAAGACATACCAGTGGTGCAAGAGTTCGCAGATGTGTTTTCAGATGACTTACCTGGAAAAGTGCCTGACCGAGAAATTGAGTTAGAAATCAACCTAGTGCCAGGGATGGCCCCAATCTCCAAGGAACCCTACCGGATGGCACCAGCAGAACTCAAGGAGCTCAAGGATCAACTACAAGAACTGCTAGACAAAAAACAGATCAGACCCAGTGTGTCACCTTGGGGAGCTCCAGTGTTATTCGTCAAGAAGAAGGATGGAACTATGAGATTGTGTATCGACTACAGAGAGTTGAACAAGATCACAATCAAGAATAAGTATCCTCTTCCAAGAATTGACGACCTCTTTGATCAACTCAAAGGAGCTATAACCTTCTCCAAGTTAGATTTGAGGTCGGGTTATCACCAACTGAACATCAATGCTGAGAATGTTCCTAAAACTGCATTTAGAACAAGATATGGTCATTACGAATTCACGATGATTCCATTTGGTCTAAACAATGCACCAGCGGCCTTCATGGACCTCATGAACCGGGTATTCAAACCGTACCTCGACAAATTTGTGGTGGTGTTCATAGATGATATACTCGTGTATTCGCAAAGTGAAGAAGAACACAAGGAACACATTCGAATTACCCTTCAAACCCTGAGGAAGAAACAACTGTACGCCAAGTTCAAGAAGTGCGAATTCTGGCTGAAGAGTGTGGCATTCTAAGGCCATATAATTTCTGAAGCAGGCGTATCAGTGGATCCGAAGAAGGTAGAAACTATCATGGAGTGTTAGAGTAGATGCCCAACTAGCCAACTTGTGGCGTGTGGGTTTATAGACTCTTGTATATGAAAGTCTTTATATATGATATTCGCATTTATTTATGGCGTTCTTTACTTTCATTGTGTTGTATGATGATTAACAATTGCGTTGAGTAAAGACCTAGAATGCACTATAGTGTATGTTAGATGTGATAATGGGTATGACGACTATCATGAAACACATCTAATAGTCACTGTGTATTCTGAATTAGTTCCTAGTCGATTGGGCCGTCAAAATGAGGATAAGGCCGCCCGAGCTCGAGACTAGTATCTGCGATGCGAAGTACCATGTTTCATTGGTAGGGAACATTGTGATGTTCTGAGCATGCAGATAGATAGTGACCTGGTGATCTATCGAACTACCCTCGTTCGAACTTTCCAAGTGGTTACCATTTGTCGAGTGGATAAGTCTGAGATCTTGGTTGTACTGATTAGTCCTCACGACTCGAAACATCATTGAGACTCTACATGATAGGCTTCTCACTTTGACTCGTTTGCCGACTCACTTGGGGTCATTAGGCGGCGGGATTGGGTGAGATCCCGATGCATGTAGGAGTCGATGCATCGTTGTCGAGGATTCACCGCTTGCAGACATGCATGGATATCCTATGCTATCTGAGGGGATAATAGTGTATAAAGATCCCGATGCATGTAGGAGTCGATGCATCGTTGTCGAGGATTCACCGCTTGCAGACATGCATGGATATCCTATGCTATCTGAGGGGATAATAGTGTATAAATCTCTGGCCAGAGTACTAGAAGTGTTTTAGGTAAATGGGTTTACCTAGTTACACTCGCGATGTCACTATTCGATCTCCAAGATGTATGCATAGCTATCGGATCTATAGCGACTCTCGATTTATCAATGGTCGTTGATCTGATCGGGATATATGGATTGAAAGGACCGTACTGTACGCTAACCACGACCAACTGGTTCTTGCAGGCACTATCAGTGATACCTAGGGGATCATGGGGCGATGTTGCTAGACGCTCTTACCATGATCCGATGGGCAAGTCCGGAATTGTGATTCCGGAGCCACAATGGTTGTGGGCCCACGACTAGCTGTATCCCTAAACCATTGAGGGTCACACAAGTACTGGATTCGAGATTCCCGCATGGATATTGAGCTCAATGATTTGAGCACTTTAGGAGGATTTTGGGGAGTGCGACTTTCTAAAAGTCAACAGGGGTCAAATCGTGATTTCCCGCTGTCGAGGGGCAAAACGGTCATTTTGCACTGGGGTTCTGAAAAATGGTTTTTCAGATCATAGTATTTATTTTTGGAAACTGAGTCGATCGGTCCGATCTGATCGATGATCGGAGTTATGATGAAATCACGGTGATAGGGATGAACCGAATGTTCATCCGTTGGACCCGGGCCCGTTGGGCCGGTCCAAGTCTATCACAAGTCTATTTAATTAGACTTAAGGGCTTCATAACTAATGCTTAATGAATCATAACACTTGATACTAGATTACACAACCCTATGAATGTGTTTGATTTTGAATTGTATTGATCGTCTCCCGGGTCAATTTTGTTTTCCGCTGCGCCTCGGAGGCGTGATCCGGATCCTGCACCGCAATTTTGTTTTCCGCTGCGCCTCGGGAGGCGTGATCCGGATCCTGCACCGTTGTTCCCCAACAGTGGTATCAGAGCTATGGCTCGGATCTAATCAATACAATTGTGCCATATTGTATCTAATATCTCGAATTTCAGATTGAATCAAATAAAATTTTTGGAAAAAGGGCCACGGCGCCGCCGCGCATGGCGGCGCCCCTCCCCGCGCGCTTGTGCGCAAGCGGCCGCGCACTGGACGCGCAATGGCCCGGCCAAAGGTGCTGCTGTTTTGCGCAAGTGTTGCACGATGTTGCGCCGCTGGTCGCGTGCTGCTGGTCGCGCAGGAGATGCGTGCTGGTCGCACATCACGGCCGCGCTGGTCGCGCATCACGGCCAATCGTTTGCCGCCGCTCCGCTTGTTGCTGCGCGCAATGGCTAGACACTGGCCGGCAGCCCCGTGTGCAAATCGTTGCGCGCTGGTTGGGGCTGTGCACCGTGCGATGGCGCGCGATGGCGCATGGGAGCGCCGTGCTTGTCGCGGCCGCGTGCGTGGCCTTGCCCCGCGCGCGATTTTCGAGGTGGCGGCCGCCGTCCGGCGATGCTTCGGCGATGTCGTGACGGCTGGTTTGTTTTCTAGGGTTTAGTTCGGGCCTGTCCTGGGCAGCCCGTGAAGTTTTTGGGCCGATATTCGATATCGGGCCCGTTTTGGTCGATTTTGAAATTTTGAGATTTTTGGGCCTAGAATTATTTTAAGCCCAAATTGATACAATTAAAATAGCAAAATATGATTTTATAATTAAATATGATTTTGTTGATTAAAATTTGATTTTATCGACAAAATGCGATTTTATTATAAAATGCGATTTTATGATTAAAATATGATTTTGCGATAAATAATTTGATTATTTAATTTATGCATGTTAATTAGATTATCTGCATGATTGGGATGATCGAGAGCCGTGCCCAATTTGTTAGGTGTATGCGATAGGTTTTGTGATTTCGGTTTATAAATATTTTGATTATCATTTAAAGTGGGCCTGTTTGTGGCCCGTTCCCACCCCTTGATAAATGTATCCCTTATATGTCATGGTAAATTTAAATGTAAAATTACTAGATTTAGTGGGAGGACATCCGAAGACGGTGGACAATGACAATCAAGGATATTGAAGACCGAAGATCTGTAAAACCGGAAGCATTGTAATAGGATTGCATTGCATGTTGCATTACCCCTAGGATTGGACCCAGGTCCGTGGCTGGCAACCACGGACAGCATAGCTCTCGCGATCGATCATCCCAATTTATATATATGTGATATATAGTTAGTTGAATCCGCATGTTGCATGTTTTAAATATGATTTAAAATATCTGCATGAGACCAAATTTTCAAAAATAAAATCCCTCGTTTTAAATATGATTTAAAACTAATATCAAGATAAATGTTTATTCGATAAAATTAAGGGGATTTAAAGTTGTTTAAATTATCCCTACCTTCCATCAACAATGGGTGTACGTCGATGCTACCCGTATACATGATCCGGCTCATATTATTGTGGGGGTCATGTATGCCGGAAATCTGTCCACGCCATTGACAATTGTTGTGAGTTCGTTTGGAACTCCCTTTAACGTTGGCTCATATTATTGGGGACGTTAAGGGGACCGTCCTTCACGACTCAACATTGATGGGTCATCTTGACACGTGATAGTAAACGGCGTCATATTATTGGGCCCTTACTGGACGTGAGGTGAATACATGGAGGTTGCACCGGTTGCAATCGGAAACTACCTTTTGGGGGTCATGGATGGCTGATATTATTCGGGTCCATGATCACTTGATTGGGCTCCGTGTACCCACTAAAGAAACTTGCTTTCTCGATTTTATTAGAGGGTGGTGAAATCGTTAAAATAGTGGGAGGGTAATTCATAAAACTTAACGACCTTGTTTTATGTCTTAGAGATTATTTTATATATAGTTAGTGATGTATGTCTGCTTTTCTTTTCAGTATAACTGCATTTTAAAATGGTTTCGATGAAAAACCCGCTCGCTGCTATACTGGATAGAAACAGATTCACCGGTCTGAACAACCAAGACTGGCTCCACAACCTCAATCTTGTATTGGCTTCGGAGAAACTTCTTTATGCGATAGAGAAGAGTCCTCCGAAGGAAGCCCCTGCCGATATCAGCCCTGAGGAGCTGGTTACGCTTAAACAATGGTGGGACGACGAGGTTAAAGCTCGATGCTATGTGATGGCGTCGATGTCCAATGAAATGCAACGGCGCTTTGAGAAGACAAAGTATGCTGCTGACATAATTTTTCATCTCAAAGAACTGTACGGGGAGAAATCTCGACATGAGAGGTTCACGGCTGTCAAGGAGCTGATGACGAGCCGCATGCGCGATGGGACTTCGGTCCGCGAGCATGGGGTTCGTATGATTGGGCTCGTTGAAAGCTGTCGGGCCTTGATATCGCACTTCCACACGAGCTGTCGGTGGATGTACTTCTCCTCTCACTACCCGCTGCATTTGACCCATTTGTGGTCAACTTCAACATGAACAAGCTGGCAGCCACCCTTGAAGAGGTGGTTAACATGATTGTAGTGTTTGAAGGAACCATAAAGAAGGACAAACCCGTCCTTCTTATGGGCTCTTCTGCGAAGAAGGGGCCCAGATGCAAGAGCAAGAAGCATTCTGCTCCTGCGAAGGAGGAAAAGCCCACCAAGAAGCCAAAGGCAAAGGCTTCCAAGCCAAACAAGAGAGAGGATGTTTGCCACCACTGCCACAAGCCTGGGCATTGGAGGAGGAACTGCAAAGAGTACCTCGAGCAGTTGCGAACTGCGAAAGGTATGTTCTATATTGAAATAAATATGTCTCTTAATTCGACTTCTTGGGTACTTGATACCGGATGTGGATCTCATATCTGCAATGATTTGCAGGTGATGACAAGAAGCCGACGTCTTAGAGAGGGTGAGACCCACTTGAGACTTGGCAATGGAGCAAGAGTTGCTGCAGTAGCTATATGGGATGTTTATTTATTTCTGTCTTCTGATTTTAAGTTGTTATTGAGAAACGTTTTATTTGTTCCCGAATTAATAAAGAACATTATTTCCGTTTCTATGCTTGATAGTGATGGATATTCTTGTATGTTTGCTAATTCGATTTGCAATATTTACAAGAATGAATGTTTAATTAGAATTGGGGAACGCGAAAACGATTTGTACACCTTAAAATTAAAAGACGTTTCAACTAGCGATGTCGAAGCACATACAACAACGATT
>KQ997006.1:0-18571 GCA_001598015.1 Dorcoceras hygrometricum | reverse complement strand
TTGGATAAGTTGGAACGACAGCGTTTTGGATTAATGCTTTGTGTCAGATGTTGGTTGTGTTGGTCATCAGCTGTTGACAGCGATGGTGACGTGTTCCTCTACGACGTCGTTTGAGATAGCTAGCGTGTTCAGCTGTTGGTCGTTGGGAGAGAGAGATATGCTGGCAGCTGAGGAAGTGATGCTACGTCGTTTTGATATTATTTTAGATTCATCTGTTGGAGCGCTGCGACGTCATTTTGATTAGTTGGTACGGCGTTGTTTTGATGTCTCGCTGTGTAGTGCAACGTCTGATTGTATCAACTGATTCGATTGAAGGGAAACGTTGGTTTCAGTTGTAATATTTCTACTGTAGCATTACCTGACGACTAATTTTAGGGGAACAGTAGCTGTTGTATGGAGATTTATATGCAAGTGTTGAGCGACAGTTAGATTATTTTTCCATCCGATATTTCTTATCTTCATCTTCGAAACCCTCGATAGCTATTGTTCACCCGAACATTTCTTCCCTCGATTTCTGTCGATTCCAGCCGTTGTTTTGAACGAGATTGGTGACGCTGGATTCTACTTGAGTTGTTCTTTCGATTGATACTTGCTAGGAGGCCTGAGTCGACGTTGGAGAGAAGCTCGAATTAGCTGGTGTTCGAGGATTTCTTGAGAAATCCGATTCGTTGGTTCTTCAGCTCTTTTGAGTTTTTGGGTGAGTAGATCTTACTGCTTTAAGCTTTTAGAGCTTAGGTTGAGAGTCTGGAATCTTGACCGTAGGCAGTGATGTTTATAAGTTCGGATTTGAACTGGAATTAAGCTGAATTATGAGTTCTCTTAATAGGTTTAAGGTTCAGGATAGCTTCTGCCGTGATTAGAGAAACCAAAAGGAAGTTGGTTTGCTTAGGCTGAGTTCTGCCGTGCCTTTGAGAAATCTGTTGAGGTAGATTGAAGCTGTGAGGTACGAATTGAGCAGCTCTAACAGCTTTGAGCGTGGACATGGCTATTATTTGTGTTATGAATTCTGTGTTGAATTGATGGCTGAATTACGTGAACAGATTTTACCTGATTGGGTCATTGATGTTCTGTTTTCACGTATTGTTATTGTATGCATTTAGAATTGATTATTGAATGGAATTCATGCATACATCTTGAGCCAGATTGATTGATTGATGTCCCGATTGAGAGCCACGTTGTGACTGGCCGACAGATGTGTCATGCCTGAAAAAGTCCAACGCTATCATCGGAGTGTTGACTGTCGGATTCGAGTGATCTACCACCGAGTTGTGATGGGCTGACGGGCCCTGAAGATCACGGACCGATGATTTCCCCCGATTGATACACTGTGTGGGTATAGAGGCTCGACTTGAGATGATTTGCCAGTTGATATACTGGTCTTGATTACCGATTCCTTGTTAGCCTCATGCATTTCATAGCATTGATTTATAGCATGTTGCATGATTTGCTTTTTTAATCCATACGAGAATTGATAAACCAGTACTTGTGTGACCCTCAATGGTTCAGGGTTACAGCTAGCCGTGACTCATAACTCCTTGTGACACCAAAAACATTTTCGGATTTATCCATCAGACCATGGTAAAACTTCTAGCAATATCGCCCCATGTTCCCCTACGTATCACTACTAGTGTCTGCAAGAACCAGTCAGTCATGGTTAGAATACAGAACGGTCCTTTCATTTCATATATCTCGACCAAAAAATCGACGACCATTGGTAACTCGAGAGTCGCTAGAGATTCGATAGCCATTCATATATCTTGGAGATCAAATAGTGATATTGTATGTGCTACTAGGTAAATCCATTTACCTAAAGCACATATAGTACTCTGGACAGAGATTTGTCACACTATTATCTCCTCAGATAGCATAGGATATCCACGCAGAAGGGCGATTGGTGAATCCTCGACAAAAAAACATCGACTCCTACATGTATCGGGACCTCATCCAGTCCCACCACCCGATGACCCTCACGGAGTCGGTAAATCGATCAAAGTGAGGCGCCTCTCATGTAGAGTCTCAATGATGTTTCGAGTAATAAGGACAGATCTGTATAACCAAGACCTCAGACTTAATCCACTCTACAAATGGTAACCACTTGGAAATTTCGAACGAGGATGGTTTGATAGATCACCAGGTCACTATCCATTCGCATGCTCAGAACATCTCTATGTTCCATATCAGTGAAACATGGTATTTCATATCGCAGGTGCTAGTCTCAAGCTCGGGTTGCCTTTATACTTGTTACGGATGACCCAATCAAAGAGGAACTTATTTAGTATGCATAGTGAATATTAGATGAGTTCCAATGTAGCCATCCAATCCACTATCACATCTAATATAAATTATAGTACATTCGAGGTCTTTATCCAAAAAGTTTGTAATCATAATAATGAAGATAAAGAATGCCATAAAATGTGAATTTCATATCTAAATACTGTTTTACATTAATTCAACAAAAATTCACGCCACAAGTTGTCTAATTGGGCAACTACTCTAACAATCTCTCACTTTACCTACATCCAACTGTTCATGAGACGCGGTCCCATTGCTTCGTGATGGTTTTCAAACAATGGTCCTGGCAAGGGCTTCATAAGTGGGTCATCAATGTTGTCTGCAGAGACGACTCTCTCGACTGTTATGTCACCTCTAGCCACAATATCCCAAATTATATGGTATTTCCTCAATATGTTGTTGGATCTTTGGTGAGACCTAAGTTCCTTTACTTGCGTAACCGCACCCGAGTTATCACAGTACATTGGGACTGGACCAATTCCTTTAAAATTACGCCCAACTCTTTGATGAAATTCCTCGTCCAAACTGCCTCTTTAGCAGCAGATGATGCTACGATGTATTCAACCTCAGTGGTTGAATCCGCGATGGTGTCTTTCTTGGAACTATTTCAATGACAGCACCATCATTGAGCATGAATACAAATCCAAAAAGGTTTACCTCGAGTCATCCACATCTCATTGGAAGCTAGAATCTGTGGCCTTCCAATTTTAGGTGCATAAGGGTTATTACTGATCAGTTCAGGTGGATTATTTATATTCCACCGGAAACTAGGTCCAAGAGGATCTCCTTCGAATTGTTCTGGTTCCCCCTGAGCACTTGCTTCCTCATTTGATGGGTTTACATTCAAATCTGCAGTCTTATACCAATTGTAGGATCGAGTGTTTGACGTTTTACCAAAAGCTAGCTGGTGGTAACGGTGCAATTCCAATATTTTAAACCGTATACAACTCAAGTATCACGATTCTATCGCTCTACCTAGTAGGAAAATTATTGCACTTCAACAATTCCCCTCCCAATAATTGCACTTCTTTCAATCAATGGGAATGAAACTCATTACCTTGGCTCTGATATCAATTGATATGATCGAAACACACCAGATCGGAGTTTAGAATGGGGTGAATAGACTCTTTGAAATATTTGTGTTTAAAAACTATTTTTAGAATCAGCTTGGTTAGAAGCTGAATCTAGAACTCAATCTATTCTGCTTTTTTGAGAAATAAATATTTATGTGGAAGATCTCAATCAAGCAGTGAATTGTAATGTGATAGTATGCAAACTGAAATAGTAAGAAGAGATTAAAACCGGGATTTGTTTCTGAAAGTTTGAAGCAACACTTCTATGTCTCTCCTTCTTTCGAACTGGAAGGATTTTCACTAGAAGACTTTGAGTAAAATACAGGATATCCTAAACCACTCACTCGAGTCACATCCGATCTGAATTTCTAGTATCACTTAAAAAAATCGCACGCGGACTATGAAAGCAAATATTGCGGCTTTTTGGTAATCTGATTTGTTCAAATATGAATACAAACAAAAATGCTTCTGTAAAATATGAGACAAATAAGATTATCAGTTCGTATTGGATCGTTCTCTTTTCTTCGTAAAACTCTTCTGTATCTCAACTTGTAAAATTATAAAAATTTATCCTCTTGTTCGTTCTGAATTTTCTCATCCATTTACTCTGTGAACTCAAACGATAATAAATATATCTGGTAGACTCAGGCGATAAATTATATTCTATGTATTTAAAAAGATTGTACTATCTCCGTTTACTCCGTTAAAAGTTTCTCGCTTTAGTTGTACAACAGCTATCCTCGTACATGGTCAGACTCTGACACATCCTAAATTTGTTCAACAAACATTCTATCACGACATAGACTTAAAGTCTGTACTGACTGATTTATATGAAGCTTTAGACTGATCTGTTGAAAAATCTGAACTGTTCTTCAAACCTGATCTGATAAGTCCTGTGCTTCGAACCTGATTTGATCTGCCCTGCACTTCAAATCTGATCTGATCTACTATAACCAAAACTGGTATGATTTACTCAGCCTTTTTATAATCCGATATGCTCTTTTGTTTTAAAACTCAAAACTGAGTTGACTTTACTCGGCCTGCTCAGTTTATACACGATATTCGGTTTGAGCTGATCTGCTAAACCTTCGAGCTGATTTTTGTCTCACCAAAACTTAGATATTTTTCTCGACGAATGAAAATCCATTTGGAACTGTGGATTTTAAGGGGAATGGACTGAACTATGTAATGAAATAAGCAAGAGAAAGAAATGATAATAATTTTTTCCAATATTTGTGGTAAAATTGAATGATATTAGGAATGAAACACAGATATAATTATAAAAAAAAGGAAAATAAATAGAATACAACAACTTGAGTAAGAAATCATATTTTGCGTCAATATTTAAATAACTGTTCAAAAATCGTTTGATATTATTATTATTTATTTATATTGTACTATTATATTATTATATAAATATTAAATATTAATTTTACTCAAACATTTTAATTATAAATTTTTATTAATTTTGTATTATTATTCATGTCATTGATTACAATTATAGAATTTTTATTATATTTATTTTATGTTTTATGTATAAATATATAAATTATAAAAATATTTAAAATAACAAGCTTTTAGAAACTAAAATAGAAAATATGTACAAAAGTTAAAATAATGGGAACGGTAATCTCATGTATATAGTAGGAATACAGTCATACACATTCTTATGTTCATGGGAATATATATTCCTATTGGAATGGATATTCTCATTTTAAATGTTTTAGCAAACAAAAGAGTGGAATGGGTTTGGGAGTTTCCATATCATTCCCACCAACCATGGACTAACTTTTACAACTGTTTATTTGGTCAAATACATATTCCTAGCAACAGAATGGAGCTTATCAGCTTATGAAATTTAATCGCAAGCTACACATGCATCTGTTCTAATATGATATCAGAGTTTGAAGCCTGTGTTCAATACCAGTCATGTTTGTCGTACGACTTCACATGAGTCGTCAAGGCTCAAGTTGCTTCTGCCACTGCTTATCTTTAATGAATACAGTTCACTCGCAGCAAAACAATTTCAATATTCATTCCAGCACCGATTATAGGATCGAGTGAAAGACCTTTGCTAACTCTTCCCCATCGCTCCATTCACAAACTTTTGCTTTGACAAGTTCCAAATTGTTCGATATGCGATCCCATAAGGGGAAGTTCTTTCTTGGCATAACGCAGTCTGCTGCTACAAGCTTCAGAGTTGGACAAAAATCATTTCTTCCATCTCCTAAGTATATTAATCTCTTGCTCCCGGTTTCAGCTTGGATTCGGTCGATCACACGACCCTACATTGGGAAGCAAATGAGAAGATTAAGGCCCGATTGTTAAATCACAAGAAAATGGTCAGTCATAGTACCATTGATACGTTCCACTTTTTTGTTCCAAATTAATAGTTTCAAAATCCTGTTTCATATATTTTGGTGACTGAAACCTTAAACCTTATATATTAGATGAATGACATCTATTCCAGCTTATGTTCCAGATGAGATATCTCTTATTCTGGGATCTAGTTGAATAACATGTCTTTCCATTTACGTGGACGCATCATTCACCTCAATACGGCTCGAGAGCTGTCGTGGTGCTGATATGAACATAGAACATTGAAATGGTTGTTTAACAAGAATGAAAGACACTGCATCAAACAACAATTTCACTGTGGCACATTTTGACGATTTTAATACTGATTAAGCTAGCCGTAGCGTGCTAAGATTAAAAAGCATGGATTGATGGTAGATTCAAACATTGATTACCTTACATAAATTAGGAGGGCAGAGGTCACAAGCGTGAAGTGAGTCTACATCATGGTATGGAAAGATTCTGAGCCTACCGCTATCTACAAGAACAGGATTCGTAACAATCTCTGAGAAACAATTGTATATTCCATGATGTTCCAAAATAGTTTTGATGTAAAACGTATTCGAGTCGCTAGCCACCTTCAAATCACATCTGAGAACATGCAAATTTGGCCATCACATTTTCTGTCTTAAACCAAGAGAAGAATATAATCCAAGATCTAAGACGCAATCCACCAGAAGTTGAAGAAATAAAATCGTGATTACCCAAGAGAATGAGCTGATTTTATGACGGAAATGACATCAGGATGCAAAGGAATCCCTTTTAAGCACTGAGCAATATCATCAACTGTTTTCCCTTGATTGTGCAGCTCTTCCAACATCCTATCCTACAAGAATAAAGGGTCTATTTTTACAATCCAATTGGCAAGGACAGTTATCGAGTTAAGAGTCCAAAATCAATTGAAAACTGATACCTCCTCAAGTGGATGGAGTTGTACAATGTCTGGTAACATGATATTTGGGTAACATGCATTTGGGAAAAGCTAAAAGACATAGGCGCAAAATCATCTGTGATATTAAAATATGATGCTAAAACGTCCAATGTCTTTCTTCTTCATCATTAACTAGTAGTCTTAGAATGAGAGGTCACATTCACTCTCCGGCTATATCTTCCGAGTTTCGTCCTAGAACATGGGGTTCTTAGAATAAGTGTCCACACGTTTTTCATGTTAAAAATACAATCTGAAGAATTGACGTCATCTCAAAACGTCCCTTAGCATGTATTTCAACCATTAGCAAACAATATACTAATGAAACCATTTTAATAGAGCCAAAAAAACCCAAACAATAAGAACTGAAAAAACCAAGCCAAGGCTCTAACTTTGAAAGACCCTCCTCAAAATATCGACTAAAGGTCGAGAGTTGATTATTAATATAATTGGGTCTTCAAATTAAAAAACCATGCATCAAATGAAAGGATTTCAAGCAAATTCAGAAGCCAAATTGACATCGCATTTATTTGTGAGGGATAGATGGCAGACCATGAGACTGTTCCAAGGCATTGTGCGTCGAAGCTGAAGGAACAAATCGGTGAGACCCATATTTGCAATCACCCATCGGTCGCTGTCATCATCGATCAGCGTTCTGTCGAAATCGAACACAATCACGGTGTTTTCAGTCATTATGTGGCGGCTTCCGCCGTCCAGAGAAGCTCGTAGTCGTTGTTCTCGTTGGGCTTCAATAGATTAACAGGTATCTTGATTTTTTGTCAGTATGATCAATTTCAAAATAGCTATTACTAGAACTCAGGTTAACTTATTTTTTTTTAAATTTCATTTCCACTTTTGAAAAGATTTAAAATATTTAATAAAAATACTTTCATGACATTAAAGTTTGTTTTTTCTATATATATATATATATATATATATATATATATATGTGTGTGTGTGTGTGTGTGTGTGTGTGTATGTGTGTGTGTGTATATGTATACACACAAATATATATAGTATTTATTATTCCAATATATATTTTATTGATGGTGAGATCTCTTTTTGTGAGAACTAGAAATTGTTAGATGGTGATTAATCAATTAATCAGATCAGGATGAGGATTAACCAAGGGAGATGTGAACTGTGGGATATTCAGCTTAGGAAGATTGGTCTAAGATGTTGATGATCTTCGGGTTGGACATAGAACGGATCAGGCGTGAGCTGTTGGAATAGCGAAGGGATGGAAAGCAGCTTACACGTGCGCGAGCTGGTGGTACTATGTGGATCGACTCGGTTCGTGGTTTGGTGTAGACCGATTCATGTTTCCAGTTTAGGCAAGAACTGGAGGTGTGCGAGCTGGCCTACGTACGCGTGAGCTGGTTGTCCTGAGCTGGAGACGATGCGACGTCGTTTAACGACACCAGTTTAGACGTTGGTTGATGGTAAGCTGAGCTGAGTTGCGGGCGTGATCTGCCGAGTAGCGTGATCTGTTGAGTCTAAGAGTTGTTCTGTGCTGGCTTAAGTCATAAATAGAGGACTTTGACCTTGTGCACGCCATTACTCTCCAACACTTAGAAAATATTTCTTCCCGTGAACTTACCCTCTACTGTAGCGAAACCCTTACTGTTCAACCGAACCCTATTTCTTCCGATTGCGGTCGATTTACGTCGTCGTTTAGATCAAGGTTGGTGGCTCTGGGTTCCTCTCTCAAATACCATTCGTTTGGTACCACTTTGGAGTCTTGGGTCAACTTGTCGAGGAGGCGCGACGTGGTTGAAGCGTTCAAACATTTCGTGATTTCCGGACGATAGTTCTCCCGTTCCTTTAGCGCACTTGGGTAAGCGTTGGTTCTTGTTTTACGTTTCGATTAGAGCGTTGAATTTGTCATTGAGCTGTTATAGTTTGGTTGAGCAGGTTTTAGCAGTGTGGTTGAATGAGCAGTTTCTGTTGATTTTCGTCATGGGCTGTAGGGTAGTAGACTTGCATGGGTTGTTGGTGCTTTGCTCTCGTGTGATCTGTTGAGGTAGTAGCCGTGAGTTAATAGTCGTGCAGAGGGTGAGGTACGAGTGAGCTTATATTAGCGGCTTTAATATCAGCTTGAGAATATTCCACTCGTGTTTGAGCTGTTGTGAATATGTGTGAGGTGATTCTGTGTGATCTTGCTGGTTTACGATGATGATTCATGCTTTTCACTGCCTATGTGTGTGAATTATATGCATTGTTGTGAGCATGATTCTGCTTGGCATTCATGCATATCATATTGAGCATGTTTATTTGAGACCTGATAATCGCTGAGTCGCGATTTGTCGGCTGAGTCGCCGTGCTGAGAATCCAATGTCGTCGCTGAGTCGCGATAGCCAGCTGAGTCGCTGTGATTTGGATTCTGATTGATTATTGAGATTTTATTGCACAGCTGAGTCGTTGTGCCTTGCTTACCGATGATTCTTGGTAGCCCTCATGCATCGCACGTTTGGAATATTGCACGTCTGATATGATTGTTGCTTTATCGATGCTGTTCGTACTGAGGTTTGACCTCGTTTTATTTTCTCCTTTTGGGCTGCTTTGGTCTGTGGCCTTTGCAGGGTTTTCAGGTAATCCAGCTGGACAAAGTGGAACGTCGGCTGGTAGATCCTCATTTTGAGTCCCGGTTATATACTATGTATTGAATTATTGAACCAGGGGATGCCTGCTTGAATATTGTATTTGGGGGACTATATTTGTTGAGATATTTGGATGCCTTCAGTATTGCTGTTGTTGTTGTTTTGAGTTAAAATCCGTATTTTGATTATGTTCGTATTTTAAAAGATGTTTTCAGTTCAGGCACAAACAAAACCGTGCTGAGAATCCAATGTCGTCGCTGAGTCGCGATAGCCAGCTGAGTCGCTGTGATTTGGATTCTGATTGATTATTGAGATTTTATTGCACAGCTGAGTCGTTGTGCCTTGCTTATCGATGATTCTTGGTAGCCCTCATGCATCGCACGTTTGAAATATTGCACGTCTGATATGATTGTTGCTTTATCGATGCTGTTCGTACTGAGGTTTTGACCTCGTTTTATTTTCTCCTTTTGGGTTGCTTTGGTCTGTGGCCTTTGCAGGGTTTTCAGGTAATCCAGCTGGACAGAGTGGAACGTCGGCTGGTAGATCCCCATTTTGAGTCCCGGTTATATACTATGTATTGACTTATTGAACCAGGGGATGCCTGCGTGAATATTGTATTTGGGGGACTATATTTGTTGAGATATTTGGATGCCTTTAGTATTGCTGTTGTTGTTGTTTTGAGTTAAAATCCGTATTTTGATTATGTTAGTATTTTAAAGATGTTTTCAGTTCAGGCCCAAACAAAAAAAATTCTAGCCCATATTTTATGCTTCCGTGTAATTATGATTAATTGATAATTAATCTCTGATTTAGAGCATCGGGCCTGACACTTCTTCTAAAAATTATACACAAGGTTATGTCTTCTCTTAAAGAAACTTTACAATAAGTTTGGTGATAACAAAATAGTCAGCTCAGATTTTATTAGTTTAGCACACCAGTATCTAAGTAGTTTTGCTAGACCAGATCTGTTGTGCTAAGACCAGCTAAGTAGAATTGGAACAGAACAACTAGAAGAACAAACGTAGGTAGCTCAAATGCAGTTACTTAAAATCAGAGCAGATTAGTTCTCAGCTGGAACAGTTTGGAGAGTTCAGCACACTTTATGGAACAGAACAACATGGTAAAGAGAACGAGACAGCTGAGTGCAAGGGTTGTTGGGATATTTGACTTTCAAGAGCATTTGTAGTCGTTAAAAATATTAAGGAAACAATCAAATGAGTATTAAATCATAAGAATGAAGTACACAGACTACATTAAATGCACATTAATTACTCAAGTAAAAAAGTATAAGGATTCAGACTGTTCGAATTTATTATTGTTGGATCTCAGGTCTATAAATACCCAGAATTTGAAGATTTGAGGTTATGAATTCACAACTTTACAAAACTAAGATTTTTACAATTGAAACAAGAGAATAAGTTCAAAAGCTACGTTGTTCAAACTCTATATTAGTACAACTAGTGTGTTGTTATTCAGCTCAATAGAATTAACTCAGGCTTAAGTTTACACAGAAAATCAATGGCTAGAACGTAATTCATAAAATAACAGAGTCTGTTTTGTTAAGTATGAGAGTGCTAGAAGTTTAGATCACCTGAGTGATGAGTTGAGTGAGTTTGAAGAAAGTGTGTAATCATATGAAAGTCTTCAAGCGGATATACTTCCATTTTGGAACGAGAGATGTAGAAACTTAGATTTCGAACTTCCAAAAACAAATATCTTGTCTTATATCTATTTATTTGTCACATTTTAAATTCACTGCTAGATCGAGCTGTTTTCCATATAATTTATTGTAGCTTGAAATATCAACATAAACTGAAATGTAAGCTCAGCTGATAAATTAGTGAGATGATCAGTGAGATGTCCAACAAATGCTTTCAGAGTGAGATGATCTCGGTCCTGAACACAACTCAACTTTAAAACATTTTATGATGGTATCTTTCAATAAAATTCCCATATTCTCATAAGAAGATTACGTTGACTAGAAAATTCATATGCTGCTGCAATTGGATACACAAGACGAAGATATGTGGTTTGTAATTACAGATGGAGCACTAAATATTCTCAAAGCCAACACTAATAGTAGTGACAACCTGGTAATGTGGCCAAGGACATTCTTTACAAGACGCTGAACAAGAATATGTTCAGCAAGATTAAGATGTGCCCCACAGCTAAGGAGATATGGAAAAGATGACCTAATTCTATGGGGGGAATGAGCACACCAAGAAGAATAAGCTTACAGTAGCTCTACAGATGTTTGAAAGCATCAAAATGAAGGAATACAATTATGATGAATTTTGATGAGAGATTCAGTATCATAGTCATCGAGCTTACCGTTTGGAAAGGAGTAAACTAATAGAGAACTGGCCCTAAAAGTTATGAGAGCGCTCTCAGGAAATGGAAGACGATGACAATGCGGGAGTCCAAAGATCTCAATAGGCTCGAACTGCACAATCTGTTTGTTAATATGAAGGCATGCGAGTTTAAGCTGGAGACAATATCGGAGGTTGAACCAGCCTACCAAAGCCCTTACTGCTGCAGTTCAAGAGGGCCCAATGCAATCTACTGAGCAGCTCGGTAATGACGCAATGCCCTCTTGGTCAAGAAGTTTGGAAAATTCATGAGGAAGAATCAATCAAAATTTTTATGATTTTGTACAAAATAAATATTCTTGTCCTACTGACCTTACTTGCTTTAATTGTGGCAGGCTAGACCATTTCACAGCTGAGTGCACCAGGCCAAAAAAGGATGACAAGAAGTCATCAGATCGCTCAAAGTCAAAGAAGAATAAGCGAGGCTAGAAGGTGCTACTTGCAGAAGAGAACAAAAGCAAGTGGGTTGAGACAGAGTCGGATGAGTTGAGCTCAAGTGGTTCATCAAGCGATAGTGAACAAAGGAGATTCGTTGTCTCATGGACGACAACCTCAAAGATGATGAGGTATTTGATTTTGCTTCAACTGAATTTACACGAGATTACATTATCTCTACATTAAATAAGATGGACATGGAGTACAAGAAGTTTTCTCAAACATTCAAGGATATTAAGACCGAAAACAAAAGTTTAATAGATACGTCAGATGCATCAAGTTGTTCTCAGCTTGATAAGTCCAATAGTCTTAAGACTAAGTTCAGTACGCTGATGATTGAGAGTGAAAAAACCTTCCGAGTCACAAGATATACTCATAGAAAATCAACGATTAAATTAACTGGTGAGCCTTGGACCAAGTCTTCTATTTCATTGATTAAACTGCAAGAAGTTCAAAATCCTGCAAATGATAGAACATGCATGAGCGTTAATAACGTTCAGTGCAGCTATACTAAAACAAATGCTCAAGCAAGTCTGTCTAAAGATAAATTTTAATCAATAAGTTTTGTCAAAGCCACCTCGAAATATGTGCATGATGAGTCTAAAAAGTAAATGAACAACCTTATGCTAAGCCATGTGTGGGCAAATATTGTGGAATCGGCCCGTGAGAACTCACATACGAGCTAGTTGAGGAAAAGACAAAGAAATACGAGGAAAGTCCCAGGTTGAGCTGGTCAGGACAAGACCAGCATAGACGTGGTTCTAAGAAGGGATATCAAAACAGTAATCTTGGCAAAAGCTAAACCCATAGGTCCTAATGCTAACAAGGTACCAAAATCGGCACGACACTTATCTGTTACATAACACACACAACACAATTGATTTTCTAAAACTCTTCTGGACAAACACAATGGGAAGACTCTTCAAGTCATCCAGGAGTGGGTCCCAAAGGACTAATCCGACCTAGATTCAAATAGATAAGGTACCAAAAGATTTATTCTGTGTTGCAGGGAAAAATAGGTCGAGCTGTTGAAATAGTCCATATGGTATCTAGATAGTGGCTACTCAAGAGACATGATTGGGAACAACAAGATGCTATTAGAAGTTGTCAAATACAAGGCCCAGCAATAACTTTTTGTGACAATTCCAAAAGTAAAACCATGGGTAAGGGTAAGATTATCCATAATAAAATTATTATCAAATACATCTTACTTGTTGAACCTATGTTACAACTTGGTCAATTGTATGATAATATTTACTTGGTTAATTTTCAAAAACATGGATGCAAAGTTCGAAATTCTACTGGTCGAATTGTTCTTGTAGGTGACTAATCTGGAAACACCTATAAGGTAAACTGGAATGAACAAGCAATATCTGAACCTAGTGTTTAATTACTGATTCATCTAAATATTTGTTATGGCATAAAAATATGAATCATCTGAATAACAAAACCATTTCGAGTCTGAGTAAGCATGGTTTGGCCACTAGGTTGGCCAACATTGATTTCTCAAAATATAATTTTGTTCAGCATGTCAGCTTAGAAAGCAGGTTAGATCTACTTTTAACAACAAAGATTGCAACTCGTCCTTTGAAGCCTGAAGCTATTGCATATGGAATTTTTTGGTCCAATACCCGTGATGAGCTTATGAGGAATGAGGTACACTTTTGTCATAATCGATGATTACTCTGGGTTTACCTTTTAAAATCCAAAGATCATACTGGCTGACCAGCTTATGAAAATTTTGAAATGTCTTCAAAATACGAAATCTTGTCCTACCGATCGGAATAGAAGTGATTGTGGTTTACATAAAAAATTATTCTCGTATCTTGATAATCAAAGACCAGGCATGAGTTATCTGTAACTCGGTGTCCTCGGTAGAATGGTCTTGCTGAGCGTATAAAACATATTTTAAAAGAAGTTTCGAGAATTATGCTTGCTGATTTTGGGATTTCCCAAAAAAACACAGCATGCTACAGTCAGAACAGATCAATGATCAACAAGAATAATTGAAAATCACCAAATGAGATTTGGAATGGTAAACAACCTGATATTTCGTATTTCGGGTTTTTGGATGCAAATTTTCATATATAATAATGGGAAACAACATTTGACTACATTCGATGTTAAATCTGATATAGACATATTTTGAGGCTATTCAGTTGTTAGCTGTGCTTATCGAAAAAAAAGTACACTGACAGTTGAAGAGTTCATACATGTTGTTTTTGATGAATTTGGTTTTAGTTTGAACTATGTTCCAAATATTAATGATTTGAGGTTACGAATTCACGACTTTACGAAGCTACGATTTTTACGATTGAAACAAGAGAACAAATTCAAAATTTTACGTTGTTTCAACTTTCTATCAGTACACTCAGTGTGTAGTTATTCAGTTCAGCTGAATTAGCTCGGGTTGTTGGTCCCGTTATATGGGGTACCAGATCGTATAAAAGCTCTGATATCAATTGTTGGGATCAAAAATTGGGGGTGTCCATGAGCTCTCAAAAAACTCTCGTAGGCTCTCACACAGCCTAAGACACTGAACCCTTAAGTTACGAGCAATTTAAAAGTTTTGAATCATAAAAGCAGCACGCAACACTTAACCGGATTGCGCATACTAGCGCTCTGCGAGCTGGTCAACATATGCGATCTGGTTTATATAAGTTTTGAGCTGCATTAGCTCAGTGTTCTTGAATTCTAAGTGCATCGAGATACAGATTGAGTAATGAGATAAAATCATGCGGAAATAACTCAAACTGAACTCTTATATTCGAAAGCTCATTAACGATTTTGTTTAACGTAGTTTGTTAAATATGCAATGCGTATGAATGTAGATGCAGAAAGCTGTAAAGAAAATATACGCTGCAATTTGTTTATGGAAGTTAGGAGCTGAATCTCCTACGTCTCCCCTTCTTTTGTAATCTGGAAGGATCCACTAGAAGACTTTGATTACAACGGCCCCCGCTACAACCCGATCCATGACCAGCAGCCACAAGAACTCATAGCTACCACTGCACACCAGCCCGCAAGCTGCGTGTGTCTAACTTCACTTCTTTCAATCCTCAGTGAGAAAGGCTACATATACTTCTTTAACGTCTCATTGCGAAAGACAACATAGACTTGTTTAACGTCTCTGTCCAAAGACTACAATGGAGCCTTGTAAATTTACATTCACCCTAATCTGTTTTGCTCATCTCTCGAATATGAGTGAATGTGTATGTATGTGAGATCTTCAGTGTAAGTACAATTTCTCAAGTATTGAATTTCACACACTGGGAAGTGCTCCTCTCTGAGCTGGTCTCTCGATATCTTCTCTGGACTGTGCAGTAGACTTGTATTCTGTTTTTAGCTTATGCACACCCACTCTCTCTGCTTGGCTCTCTATACTTATTTCTCCTGCTATAAATAAAGTCGCTTAGCAGATTTGCTCGTTGGACACAAGCTTGTAGTCGTTTGAAAAGTCTTCTGACAATGTGGTACTTGTGTCCTTTTGCTTTTAATACGTTGCAGACTTTATTTGACTTGAGCTCTTCTCATCGGAGCTTCTGCGGCCTTTGCTATCTTCGAGCTATGTTCGTCTCGATCAAACAAATTAGTTTGTCTTCTAGTATTTTGAGATTATACAAATTAATTTATTTGATCTAGCGCAATAATTCTAATCGGGTCTACCAGCTGGTGTCCTTCCAGCTGGTTTTCTTCAACTGTTTCATCCCTGAGCCGGTTGCTTCATTGAGCTGTTTCAAAGCTCTCTTCTTGTCCTCTCTTATCTGCTCTTGTTAGCAACTGTTCCTGAGCAACTCTTCTAATTTGCTCTTGTCATTTGCTCTTGTACTGCTCTTCGTACATAGCTGCTACCGAGCTGGTTTGTCCATTAACCAGTTTGGTTTTAATCTGCTCCCTATATCTGAGCAGATTCTGTTCTTGAGCTGTTCTCTAAGCTGGTCTGCATCAGAGTTCTTCTGGATCAATGCAGACCAGCTTAGCTCTATGGAGATCGATCGAGTACCCCTTGCATACAGATTCTTCCTCATCTCCATCACATGGGGTTATCTCGAGCTCGTCTAACCTCTTACTAAAACAGTTCGACTCTGCACTTGAACACCACACTTGTAAGATGCACTTGAACTGCTCTTCACCGAGACTCTCTGCGCTTGATCTCCTCACTGCTCTTGTATCAAGCTGGTGGACCAGCTTGATGTTCCCTGTCCATCAGTGTTGTACCAGCTCGGACGTCCTCTCACTGTTCTAGGTAGACATCTTCAACTGTTCCAACTTGAACGTCCCCTCACTTTTCCAGTCTGAATGTCTCCCTGTCTCCTTAACCAAATGCACTGCACATCGCATGTACAGATTTTGTATGAATCAAAATTTAGATTCTAATATGTATAAACAGATCCAACACTGGTTAAAGATTGTACAGAAAACCAATAGCTAAAGTGTTATTTATAAACTAACAGAGTATGTTCTATTTAGTGTGAGACAATGAGAGTGCTAGGAGTTCAGGAAGCAAAGTGCTGAGCTAGCGGAAGCTATCAAAAAGTGGGTAAAATTTTCGCTTTTAGGCCCGACGGTTTGAAACGTATAATTTAAAATACGACAATACTTAAAATAAATTCTTCAATTCATAAAATCACCAACAATAAAGCATACATAATTCAACATGTATCATACTCCCCTAAGGGTACAACATCAAAGCACAGGGCATCCCCCTGGCTAACTGATACATATATATAAATATGCTATATGCATCTGGGACACACTAGCCACCTCCTGGGCACCACCGGCTGGGTTAAAACCACGACCAGCTGTAGAACCTGGGTTTCCTGAAAACAACGCAACAAAGAAACAAACCAAGCCCCGGAGGGACATGGGGTCAAACCCCAGTACGGAGAGCAACTATACAACAGCAATAAACAGCAAGGAATAAAATGCAGATGCTATGCATGAGACGCCGAAGAATAACAGGAAGCTCGACCCACAAGGGAGCTAAGGAAACTCAAACATAGCTCCAAGAATTACCAACAACAAACAGTGGCCACGGGGCGTGTTCACAGTGTGGTAGTGAACCACTCGCCATGACACGACACCCACTTACCAGATGCATCAAACAACTCAACCTGTTGTTGCCTCGCCCATGAACTGTGGTAGTTAACCACTCGACGCATGGTGGCTACGATCCCAGCAGGGAGATGAGAGTGCGGTATTGCCGCTCGCCCTCACATCCTGGTAAGAAAAAACAACAATACAACAAGGTACAAAGACTACCAAAACTGGAATGGAAAATCATGCGTGTATGCAACATGCAGGAATACCGACATATAAACATATGCAACGCAGCAAATATACAAGTAGCATACAAAATCCTCAACAGGACAAAACCAGCAGACACGGCTATTCCACATACCAGCAACTACAATCATCCAAGCCATAACCTCGCCGTAATATGAGCTCAAATCCGTACCTTATACTGAGCAACAACTAACACTGCGAGAAATCCCGAAGACTCTGGTAAAAGCCTGTTAAACACACGGCACACACAACATAAATCCAACGGGTTGCTAAACAAGCTCACGGCTTGGAGTCACACTCAACCAGATGCTCAAATCCTCAACAGGACACAACCAGCAGGCACGGCCAATCCACATACCAGCAACTACAATCATCCAAGCCATAAACTCGCCGTAATATAAGCTCAAATCCGTACCTTATACTGAGCAACAACTAACCCTGCGAGAAATCCCGAAGACTCTGGTAAAAGCCTGTTAAACACACGGCATATACAACGTAAATCTAACAGGTTGCTAATCAAGCTCACGGCTGGGAGTCTCACTCGACCAGCTGCTCCATATATCTCAAAAATTACATAGAAAGCTTAAAACTAAGGCTAGAAACAAGGTCTCACCGAAAACCAGAACGTAGTTCTACCAAATCGACGCAACACTCGAACGGCAGCAACTTCGCGTTCCTCGACTAGACAATTACAGCTTCTAAAACTGGTAAGAAAAGGAAGAGCTTCTCGAGAGGAATCCAACGCTACCTCGCACGAGCAAAACAACCACCGGAAACGATGGGAATTCACCGGAAAAGCTCACGGTGAACAGTAACAAGGGTTTGAGAAAACAGAGAACGAAAGGCTGGAAAATATTCTAAGTATAGAATCTGGTATCGAATTTGAAGACCAAGTCTTCCTATAAATAGCACTTGCAACGACTGGAATCACTTTAATAATTGACCACAGACAAAACCTGTCGACACCAACAATTTTCCAAACCAGCAGACGCAAGAACCAACGGCTGATTCTCCAACAATCGCTAAAACCATCACAAAACAAACCAACGACTGGTTCTCAAAACGGCGTCGCGCCAACTTACTCAAATGACGTCGCACAGGATACTACACCAGCAGCTGGGTATCCAGTCTCAAGAATAAAACAATGCAACGCTTCTCTCTGCTGGTTCCAGTCGCAACCTCAAAACGCAGCGTTGCAACTAACTCAAACGACGTCGCTCCACTGACGTCATC
>KQ997005.1:41108-53396 GCA_001598015.1 Dorcoceras hygrometricum | reverse complement strand
TACTTGTGCTTCATTAAGTACAAGTACCCATACCTAGAGTAATCGTCGGTAAAGGTGATGAAGTATGTGTGACCGTATTTAGTACCAATACTAAACAGGCCGCACACATCAGTATGGATCAAATCCAATAGGCCTTGAGCACGCTCACCCTTGCCCTTGAAGGGTTGCTTAGTCATCTTTCCCTTAAGACAAGACTCACAAGTTGGTAGGGAGTTAATGTCTGACAGATCAAACATGTCACTCCTAACTAACTTGTTCATCCTACTTAGAGAAATATGACCTAGCCTAGCGTGCCAAAGTTGTGCTGGGTTCAAGTTATCGTGTTTTAGTTTAATCGTTGTTGTATGTGCTTCGACATCGCGAGTTGGAACGTCTTTTAATTTTAAGGTGTATAAATCGTTTTCGCGTTCCCCAATTCCAATTAAACATTCATCCTTGTAAATATTGCAAATCGAATTAGCAAACATACAAGAATATCCATCACTATCAAGCATAGAAACAGAAATAATTTTCTTTATTAATTCGGGAACAAATAAAACGTTTCTCAATAACAACTTAAAATCAGAAGACAGAAATAAATAAACATCTCCTATAGCTACTGCAGCAACTCTTGCTCCATTGCCAAGCTTCAAGTGGGTCTCACCCTCTCTAAGACGTCGGCTTCTTGTCATCACCTACAAATCATTGCAGATATGAGATCCACATCCGGTATCAAGTACCCAAGAAGTCGAACTAAGAGACATATTTATTTCAATATAAAACATACATTTCACAGTTCACAACTGCTCGAGGTACTCCTTGCAGTCCTCCTCCAATGCCCAGGCTTGTGGCAGTGGTGGCAAACATCCTCATGCTTGTTTGGCTTGGAAGCCTTTGCCTTTGGATTCTTGGTGGGCTTTTCCTCCTTCGCAGGGGCAGAACGCTTCTTTCCCTTGCGTTTGGGCCCCTTCTTCGCAGCGGAAGAAGCGCCCATAAGGAGGACGGGCTTGTCCTTCTTTATGATTCCTTCAAACACTACAAGCATGTTAACCACCTCTTCAAGGGTGGCTGTCAGCTTGTTCATGTTGAAGTTGACCACAAAGGGGTCGAATGCAGCATGCAGTGAGAGGAGAAGCACATCCACAGACAGCTTATGTGGAAGTGTGATATCAAGGCCCGACAGCTTTTCAACGAGCCCAATCATACGAACCCCATGCTCGCGAACCGAAGTCCCATCGCGCATGCGACTCGTCATAAGCTCCTTGATAGCCGTGAACCTCTCATGTCGAGAGTTCTCCCCATACAGTTCTTTGAGATGAAAAAGTATGTCAGCAGCATACTTTGTCTTCTCAAAATGCCGTTGCATTTCATTGGACATCGATGCCATCACATAGCATCGAGTCTTAACCTCGTCGTACCACCATTGTTTAAGCGTAACCAGCTCCTCAGGGCTGATATCGGCAGGGGCTTCCTTCGAAGGGAACTTCTCTATCGTATAGAGGAGCTTCTCCGAAGCCAACACAATGTTGAGGTTACGGAGCCAGTCTTGGTAGTTCAGACCGGTGAACATGTTGCTATCCAGTATAGCAGCGAGCGGGTTTTTCATCGAAACCATTTTACAATGCAGTTACAATGAAAAGAAAACAGACAATCATCACTAACTATATAAAATAATCGCTAAGACATAAAACAAGGTCATTAAGTTTTATAAATTACCCTCCCACTATTTTAACGATTTCACCACCCTCTAATTAAATCGAGAAAGCAAATTTCTTTAGTGGGTACACGGAGCCCAATCAAGCGATCATGGACCCGAATAATATCAGCCATCCATGACCCCAAAAAGGTAGTTTCCGATTGCAACCGGTGCAACCTCCATGTATTCACCTCACGTCCAGTAAGGGCCCAATAATATGACGTCGTTTACTATCACATGTCAAGATGACCCATCAATGTTGAGTCGTGAAGGACGGTCCCCTTAACGTCCCCAATAATATGAGCCAACGTTAACGGGAGTTCCAACCGACTCACAACAATTGTCAATGACGTGGACAGCTTTCCGGCATACATGACCCCCTCAATAATATGAGCCGGACCATGTATACGGGTAGCATCGACGTACACCCATTGTTGATGGAAGGTAGGGATAATTTAAATAAATTTAAATTCCCTTTAGTTTATCGAATAAAAATTTATCTTCATATTAGTTTTAAATCATATTTAAAACGAGGGATTTTATTTTTGAAAACTTTGGTCTCATGCAGATATTTTAAATCAAATTTAAAACATGCGGATTCAACTAACTATATATCACATATATAAAAACATTGGGATGATCGATCGCGAGAGCATTGCAGTCCGTGGTTGCCAGCCACGGACCTGGTTCCAATCCTAGGGGTGATGCGACATGCAATGCAATCCTATTACAATGCTTTCCGGTTTTACAGATCTTCGGTCTTCAATATCCTTGATCGTCATTGTCCACCGTCTTCGGATGTCCTCCCACTAAATCTAGTAATTTACATTTAAATATATCATGACATATCATGTGTGCAAGCGGTGAATCCTCGACAACGAAGCATCGACTCCTACATGCATCGGGGTCTCACCCAATCCCGACGCCTTATGACCCCAAGTGAGTCGGCAAACGGGTCAAAGTGAGACGCCTATCATGTAGAGTCTCAATGACGTTTTGAGTCGTGAGGACTAATCAGTACAACCAAGACCTCGTACTTATCCACTCGACAAATGGTAACCACTTGGAAAGTCCGAACGAGGGTTGTTAGATAGATCACCAGGTCACTATCTATCTGCATGCTCAGAACATCACAATTTTCCCAACCAATGAAACATGGTACTTCGCATCACATATACTAGTCTCGAGCTCGGGCGGCCTTATCCTCATTTTGACGGCCCAATCGTCTAGGAACTAATTCAGAATACACAGTGACTATTAGATGTGTTTCATGATAGTCGTCATACCCACTATCACATCTAACATACACTATAGTGCATCTAGGTCTTCACTCAACGCAATTGTTAATCATCATACAACACAATGAAAGTAAAGAATGCCATATAAATAAATGCGAATACATATATAAAGATCGTTTCATACAAGAGTCTATGAACCCACACGCCACAAGTTGGCTAGTTGGGCATCTACTCTAACAGTTTTATGGTAGGAAGTGTACATCGCCGATGTGTTTGGAAGATGTTGGGGGAAAGGCAATTACCTTCGCCTGAGTCAGTTCAGCAGATGAGAGATCAAGTCGATCTAATCCACAAGAGGATGAAGAAGCGCAAGATTCACAGGACAGCTTTGCTAATAGAAGGCGTAGACATTTTTAATTTCAGGTTGTTCAGTTTTCTTAAAGGTCTCTCCTTTCAGAAGTGTTATGAGGTTTGGACACAAGGGGAAACTAGCCCCTCGTTATATCGGACCTTATGAGGTTATTGAACGGATCGGCCCCCTAGATTATCGTTTGTTGTTGCCGCCCGAGGTATTCTCAGTGCATGATGTGTTTCATGTGTCCATGTTGAGGAAGTATGAGTCAGATCCATCCCATGTGCTACGAGCTGACGAGGTAGAGCTAGATCAGACCTTATGTTGAGTATCCATTGCAGATTATGCACAAAATGGATAAGCAGATCAGGAACAAAACCATTCCGTTGGTGATGGTTCAGTGGACCAAGCATGGAAGAGAATAAGCTATATGTGAGATAGAGGACAAGATGCAGAAAGAGTGGCCTCATTTGTTTGAATATGTATCATATTACCCCATGTAATCTATTGCTTGTTTTTGCCTTCTGTGTTAATTTGAACTCTTGGTTAGTAGCTGTTCTATGTGCTGAGTGTTGTGCTAGTTTTGGGTGTTCTTGAGTTCTGGTTTTGTGGCTTCCACTGGTGGTTCGATCAGCCTTTGTGTTTAGTTTGAGTTATGGAGTTTTTGTTTTGATTTCAAGGACGAAATCCTTTTCTTGTGGAGGAGAATGTGAGATCTGGAAGATTAGCATGGTTAATTACACGGTTTAGTTGGGTTTAAAGTGGATCAGATCAGGCGTGAGCTAATGTGAGTGGATCAGATCAGGCGTGAGCTAATCTGAGTGGAACCGTTCAGTGCTAATGCAAGATCTGAATCGTAATCATTAATTTTGATATTTAATCGGGGTTGGCATAGACCCGAAGAAGAAGAGCTGGCTGTCTTGTGCGTGAAATAGCTCTGGTCTGGTTCGTAGAACGGTAAAATCTGGTTGGTTGATCGTTTCAGAATGGTCGTCGCATGCCATTCTGGGTGCGCTAAGTTGGAATTTCTGAGTTGTAATGGAGTGACGTCGTTTTGGGAGAAACCAGATTTGACGGTGAAATCTTGCAGTACTGTGTAAATCGATGCAGTTCGTGGGTACCGCCTGAGGTGAGATCTGTATGAGTGTGAGCTGGTCGTCCAGATCTAGGTTGTGATGCGATGCCGTTTTGAGAAACAGATTTGGTTGCGAGCTGGTTTATACGTGAGTTATTGTATGTGCCAGCTAGGAGAGAGAGATAGAACATGGCACTGGTTGTTTTGAGCGGGACTCCTATGCGTCGTCGTTTGGAGATAACGAAGAGAAATACAAATCTGGTATAGCGTAGAGTCCAGATCTGACTTGGTCTCAGCTTTGAGCCCTGAGTTGTCGGTGGCTACTATTCACCAGATTTGAGGGATTAAGTTATACGTATAAATAGAGGATTTTGACCAGATGTACGCCATTAGTTCACAACACTTAGAAAATATCTCTCCGATAACATACCCTCTACTGTAGCGAACCCTTACTGTTCACCGTAGTCTATTTCTTCCGATTACCGGCGGTAGACAACATCGATTGGAGCAAGATTTGTGGCGTTGAGTTCCCCTTGCCAAGACGCTTCCATTACTAGCTCTTTTGGAGACTTTGGTGAGTTAGAAGAAGAACGTGAAGAAGCTGCAGCGTGTTATCTATTCACGTTCAGGTTGATTGGTTCTTCCGTTCAGGTAGTGCTTTTGAGTAAGTGTTAGATCCTACTTTATACTTCGTTTAGAGCAAGCTATCGTTTTCTAAGGATAGGATAGAGCTGGGTTAAGCTGGTGGCTCCCAGTTCGTAGTTCTGTGCTTACTGTCCCTGAGTTGTTGCTGTTGTTGGCTAATCAGGTTCAGATCTTAGTTACTCAGGACCACTGTAGCATAGAAGTTAAGGTACTGATTTGAGCTTGTCTTATAGCTTTGGGATAGGCATGGATATGTATGTATGCTTGCTGGTATGTTGTGCAGTGTATGCTATCTGTTGCTATTGCTTGCCTCTGTTCTGTGCTGGTGGTTGCAAGCTGTTTTATTTGCATACACGCATTTTTCCTTGTTGAGCTCATATCATACAGTATGTTGAGACGTGTGGATAGCTACCACGCTCTCAAATACCTCGTGGTCACTTTCATTCATTTGATATGATTGACAGCTGCTGAGCTGGTCTTTGAGCTCCTTTGGCTTCTTGATTCGTTTGTAGTCTATTGCCTTTGCATCCTGCTGTTCTCATGCATAGCACGTGCATTTATATCTATTGTTGTCTACTTGCTATTTTAGTTTGCTCTCCGTATTGGGGTTTGACCCCTGTCTGTCACGCCTCGAGACCGAGACTCATGACATCGGCAATATTAAACAATTATAAAATTGTAAAATATTAAACCTCATAATAACTCAAAACCAGTCTGATACATAACCAAAATATAATTGTTTTTACATCTGAAAATCAAAGTCTGAATAACAGAAATGCGGAAGTGAAATTTACATTAACAGTACTAAATATTCACCAGCCCCAGAACAGCTCTTGTTCTTCCTCTTCAACTTGTTCTTCGTTCTTATCTGGCGGGAGAACTAAGGGGTGAGTGTTTGGGGAAACACTTAGCAAGTGGGATACCATTCAACATAACCAAATATATATATACATATACAGATTCGAAACAGAGCATATAACAGACAGAGCAGAGCATATCACAGAACATGTAGCACTGATAGTTAATTTGTTTCTTTGGTTTACTGATCAATCCCTAATTTTTACTCCTCTAAGGGGTCGAGGCCATAATTACACCTTGTAACTCAGAGTACGGAATATCCCATAGACCCATATTACGACAGAAAGATCAGTGCTAACACAGAGCTTAGATCATAGCATGAACTCGGCACGAAACGAAAGCTCGAATGATAATTCAAAACAGAACGTAGCATGTATAATATTTGAAACGAATATATATAAGAAAATCCCACTTACCGTCTACTGGAGTTCGCGTGATTTAGTGTAATAGAAACAGTATTAAGATCAGACGAAATCTGGTACACGAGGTCTGGTAATCTGCGAACAGTATTGCGGCACAGCTTATGAGAGCTTACTGGTATATCACTGAGGATTTTTTGAAATGAATGTGGGGGAAATCTGGTGCCATAGCATGGTATTTATAGGTAAAAACAGGGTAGTCAAAGGTCAGCCATTAAGCCTTAAACTCCTGATTTGATGGTCATAAATATGATTGTTACAAGAGTAACCGTTTAGGCATTGAATTGGGTGGATTAATTGGCCATTAATCTCCCTAATTCATCAGTTACAATTGCAAATTCTGATCTGTACGCGTGTAGTAGCTTGCGGAAATTCGTGGGCTAAGTTTTCTTTACCATCTCTGAATTTACGTCACCAAATCTGAATTTACGTCGCCAAATCTGAATTTGCGTCGCCAAATCTGAGTTCACTTAGTCAATGCTGAGTTGACTTTTCTAGATCTGAGTTGACTGTTGACTGTCTAGATCTGACTTGACTATTGACAGTCTAGATCTGAGTTGGCTATTGACTGTCCCAAATCTGAGTTGATTATTGACTGTCCCGTCCCAGATCTGAGTTGACCGTCCCAGATCTGAATTTTATTTTTTGAGAGCTAAATTTTCTCTTCTTAAAAGAAGTTTCGTCCTCGAAACTTTGGTGACCTTAATCGTCGAAAAGGTAGGGATATTGATTACGCATATTCTCCTCCCTTTCTCATGTGGTTCTCTCTCGGTGTGGTTGGACCATTGGACTCTAACGTATGGGATTGTTCTTCGTATAAGTTCCTGGTCCTTTGTGTCCACGATTCGGATTGGGACTTCTTCATAGTTCAGTCCTTTGGTCAGATTCCATTCCACAAGGAGTGGTCCTTCATCAAGAACGTGACTAGAATCCACGATGTATCTATGTGAAACGTGGAAGACATTGTGGATTCTTGACATACTGGGTGGCAAGGCCAGTCTGTAGGCAAGTGTTCCTATTCTTTCCAAGATTTCAAATGGTCCGACATAACGGGATTCAGCTTTCTGGCCATATCAAATCGGACTACCCCTTTCATTGGAAAAACCTTCAGATACATTTTTTCGCCTACCTCGAAGGCCAAGGGTCTTCTCTTTAAATCTGCCCAGTTTTTCTGTCGTTCCTGGCCTACCTTCAGTCTCTCTTTTATGATGGCGACCTTTTTCACTGTCTCCTGGACCAGTTCAGGTCCTGTGATAGCCTTTTCTCAAACCTCATCCCAATACAGTTGTGATCGACATTTCTGTCCATAGAGGGCCTCATAGGGTGCCATTCCTATGCTGTTGTGGTAGATTTTATTGTATGAGAACTCTATTAGACGTAGATGTTCGCTCCAGTTGCCCCCGAAGTCCAAGGTGCATGTCCGTAACATATATTCTAGGGTCTGGATGGTTTTCTCAGTTTTGCCATCTGTCTGTGGGCGATACTGTGAGGACTGAGATTCGGTAATTAGTGATTAATCGGATTTGGTTGAGGATTAGTCACGGGAGACGTGATTTTTGGACTTTCGGATTTGAGAATTTTAGTCAAGTAAGGTTGGTGACTTTTCAGATTTGACGTAGAGCTGATCATATTTTAGTTGCTGGTCTCTATCGGGAAATCTGCATCGAATTTGGAGTTAATTTGATAAGCGCTTCTATCGGGATCTGATTCTGGGAAGAATTCAGATTTGAGGTAGTATCGCGTTTTCAGATGTGGCGCTAGTGAGTGGAATCTGTTAGCGGGTGCGCGCAGATGTGAGTCAACGAGGAGAAGCCACTTGTTAGTCAACGGTTAGTACTACCCAGATCTGGATGGGCTATAGTGGGATCTGTTTTAGATGTGAGACAGTGCGACACCGTTTTGTTTAGTTGCGCACGTTTAGCGTTAGAACTCAGATTTGACTTAGCGCTAGGACATGATGCTGGGATCTGAATATACCGGTGTTGACTTTCACTGTAGACTTTACTCGAGGATTTGAATACAAGTGTTGATTAACACTTAGCTTATTTCGAACCCGATTTTCCTTATCGTCTTCCCCGTTCACCTCGAAACCCTTACTGTTCACCCGAACCCTCTTTCATTAGATTTCTATCGGTTTACGCCGCCGTTTGGAGCAAGATTGGTTGCGCTGGGTTCGTCTTGCTTAGCCCTTTCGATTGATACCAGTTTGGAGTTGTGGATCGACTTGAGGAAGAGGGGCGAAGTAGTTATAGGTTCGATTAAGTTCGTGATTTCAAGTCGATGTTTTTCCCAGTTTAGATTTGAGCTTCTGGGTAAGTGATTTATACTGTTCTAAGCTTAGATTTAGCTGTTAGAACCTTTGATTAGTGGTCGAACCAGATTTGAGTTTCCGACCGTAGGCAGTAAGTTATAAGAGTTCAGATTTGAGTTGAATTGTTAAATGCCTTGACAGAATGAGCTCCCAGGAAGTTTCTGCCGTGTTTATCGAGACCAGTATGTGAGATCTGTTTGAGGTAGAATCTGGGATTTGAGGCATGAATTGAGCTTCTGTTAACAGCTTTGGGCACAAGCGTGTTAGTATTTTGAGGCATGAACTGTGTTATGTGAATTCTGTGAATTTCGTGAACAGATTTGGCTCCCTTAATGATTATTCTGTTCTGTTTTATGTGAATTATGCATGCTTAAATAAGATTTGAATTTAATGGCATTCATGCATACATCTTGAGCCTCATATTTGATTGATTACCGAATTGAGCCACATTGTGACCGGCCGGCAGATGTGTCACGCTTGAAAGGCTTGTCATCGGAGTGGTGACCGACGGATTCATCGTGTCTGAATACCACCGAGTTGTGATGGTTAATTGAGTGGCCAGAACTGAATATCACGGACCGATGATTTCCACCGGCTGATTGGCTTTGCGTGGCATAGAGGCTCACCAGGTTTTTCAGGTAACCAGGCTGGACAGAGCGGAGTGCCAGCTGGTCGATCCCCATTTCGTTAGATTCCCAGTTGTATTTGATTATGTAATAAACCAGGGGATGCCCTGAGTTTTATGTATTTGGGGATCTGTTATTTGAGTTTCTTAGTTGTTGGATTTTGAGTTAAATCCTATTTTGAGTATGAATATTTTGAATGAATTTTTTATTGTTCGGGAGCAAATATTTGAAAACAAAATATTTTTAAGCCCAATTTTTTTTATGCTTCCGAGATTATGTGCTGTTAATCTTTGTTAATTAGCACGGGCCTGACACAATAACAGCAATCAGATTAGGCATGCAATATTTCAAGTCGTGCAATGCATGAAGGGTTACCAAAGATCATCTTAGACCGTGAATCTACATCGTAGAAATCCCACCTTTCACCAAATTCAGGCCTAAACCTCACCACTCCATGGAAACAAATGACAGTAACCTTATAACTAGACACGTCCATACCCAAAATACAATCAAAGTCCCTAATTTTCAGGGAAATCAAATTTGTCACCAGCACATTTTGATCAAATCTGATCACGCAATTCAACACCACCTCATGAGACAACAAATTCACACTAGGAGGAGTAGAAACATATAAAACATTGCACAACGGGGTAAGACTCAACCCACGCTCATATACAAACAGATCAGATATAAAAGAAGTGTGATGCTCTAGTTTCAAACAAAACTCTGGTAGTAAAATCAAAGATAGAGCAAGTACCTGTTACAACTCCTTCAGGCATATCATCAGCTTGCTCCCGAGTCCTGGCATTCACCTGAGCTTGCTGAGGTCCCTGAAACTGAGGTTTCGAAGCTCCTCCAAACCAGACGCTTCTCTTGGTTTGAATCTTGCGCGTTGGGATGGGGCAGGAGGTTGCGGCCTCTACAAAGAACCACCAGCCGAACCTTGCTGCGACAAGTTAGAGGGCTGACTCCTCATCGTAGGACACACTCTAGCAAAGTGTCCAGGTAGCACACTTATGGCAAAGACCCTAAGCTCCACGACACTGAGAAGTCAAATGCCTACCTCCACACTGACTACACGTCACCTCTCCAGAACCACTCCCTCCGGAGCTGACTGAACCAGAAGAACTTTAAATCGACAGTCTCTTAAACTTTTTCCATCAAGGCTTGAACCTCTGGCGATTAGATTTTTGGTGCATTTGAGGAGGCTGATAAGCCTATGTCCCTCAGACACGGGATGGGAACCTCGTCCAACTACCGGCTGAACCTGCATCTGTGCATTCAAAAGACTCTCCTCAATGTCAACTGTGACGCCCCAAGCCCATGGGGGGTCAACATATTTGAATTAAATTGAATAAAGAAGGGAATAGAAGGGTTGATGTCAGGCCCGGTGCGCTAATATATAGATATAAACACAATTAATGCGGAAGCAATAAAATCATGGGATAAAAATTTTCGTTTTGGGCCTGAACAATAATCAATTCTTAAAATTGTTCATAATCAAAATACGAGTTTAAAAAACACATTCAATCCATCAATAGGTACAAATAGCAAGTAGTAAATCAACTACAGATCCCCTCAGTAAAATAATAAAGGCACATGACATCCCCTCGCTCAATATAAACACATAACACTGGGACTAAAATCAGAAAGGGGATCGACCAGCTGAAGCTCCACTCTATCCAGCCTAGTTACCTGAAGAACCTCCCAAAGCCAATAAAGACCAAGGCAGCCCAAAAAAAGGGACAATAAAGAGGTCACACCTCAGTACGAAGAGCCATCTAAAAACAGCAAATCATTCAACATGCTATACTTCATGTTATGAAATGCATGATGGCTATCAAAGGAATCGGTCATCAAGGCCAACGACTCAGCTGGCAAATCTCAAGTGAGCCTCAAACTGTCAGGCCTCGTGCTCACAACAGAGTAAAACCACACAACATAAGCGGAAGCTACTAAAAAGCGGGTAAATTTTTTTTGCTTTTGGCCTGACGGTTTAAAACAATATAATTTAAAATACGACAATACTCAAAGTAAACCCAGTTTCACAATTGAAACAAAAACCAACAAAGGCTACAAGCCCACGACGAACAGTATAACATATGTTAGAGTAGATGCCCAACTAGCCAACTTGTGGCGTGTGGGTTTATAGACTCTTGTATATGACAATCTTTATATATGATATTCGCATTTATTTATATGGCGTTCTTTACTTTCATTGTGTGTATGATGATTTACAATTGCGTTGAGTAAAGACCTAGAATGCACTAAAGCGTATGTTAGATGTGATAGTGGGTATGACGGCTATCATGAAACACATCTAATAGTCGCTGTGTATTCTGAACATGTTCCTAGTCGATTGGGCCATCAAAATGAGGATAAGGCCGCCCGAGTTCGAGACTAGTATCTGCGATGCGAAGTACCATGTTTCATTGGTTGACGGCTATCATGAAACACATCTAATAGTCGCTGTGTATTCTGAACATGTTCCTAGTCGATTGGGCCGTCAAAATGAGGATAATTCCGCCCGAGTTCGAGACTAGTATCTGCGATGCGAAGTACCATGTTTCATTGGTAGGGAACATTGTGATGTTCTGAGCATGCAGATAGATAGTGACCTGGTGATCTATCGAACTACCCTCCTTCGGACTTTCCAAGTGGTTACCATTTGTCGAGTGGATAAGTCCGAGGTCTTGGTTGTACTGATTAGTCCTCACGACTCGAAATATCATTGAGACTCTACATGATAGGCGTCTCACTTTGACCCGTTTGCCGACTCACTTGGGGTCATAAGGCGTCGGGATTGGGTGAGACCCCAATGGGTCCATGATCGCTTGATTGGGCTCCGTGTATCCACTAAAGAAACCTGTTTTCTCGATTTCATTAGAGGGTGGTGAAATCGTTAAAATAGTGGGAGGGTAATTCATAAAACTAAATGACCATGTTTTATGTCTTAGCGTTTATTTTATATATAGTTAGTAATGCATGTCTTTTTCTTTTCAGTATAACTGCTATATAAAATGGTTTCGATGAAAAACCCGCTCACTGCTATACTGGATAGCAACAGGTTCACCGGTCTGAACTACTAA